>JAODAL010011040.1:0-101976 GCA_025379985.1 Phyllomedusa bahiana | reverse complement strand
AGCAGGGGGGATCAATCCGGACAGGGAGAAACAGAAGACACGCATTGAAGTGTATTTTATGAGTTTTCCCCGGGGTAGCCCCTTAGGCTTATACCCATTACATATAAAACCAATGAAATATTAGAAATGTAGTAGCTGAACTATATAGAAAAAATATTGTCTAAAAGAGCATACATTTGCCCTATAGACTACTATTGCTCCACCATGGTTGGGATACGTTTTCTAAGGCATCCTGACAAATACTGTCAGTAAACTAAAAAATTTTTAATTTCAGGCCCAGGTCAAACACACAAAAAGCCACAGAGTTTTTGAATGTAGACCAATGTCAAAAGAAAAGACTTTTCTGATCTCACAGGAGGGATCTAGTCCTGTCCTTGGAACTATATATTACTCATGCAGTCATATGCTTGCATCCGAACAAAATGCATGTTGAGCCTCAGTTTGTCAATGACCTTGCCTGTCATCTTTAAAACTAATCCAGCAACATATTAAGCTTGTAACCTGTCAGTCAAAAAAACCCAATAATATGCAGCAGATAGTTGCGTACATAACCCACAAAAGGACTTTTTGTTTATGTGGGTATTTCAGAAAGGAATACATAACAAAGCCTCTTTTTTAAATTAGGCTACCGGGTTTACATTGTAATTCTAAGTGCATAGCAAACCCCCAGTTTTTCTTGATGAATAAGCTACTTAAGTGTCTGAAAATTGAATGCAACATGACAGTTCATGATAGACATTGACATTTGACTTTGCACACACATTTTTTCATGCAGAGTTCGACCATATAGTGTAATATAGAGGATTGTTCTGCATAATATCCCCCAAGTGCATTTACTGTATCCTTCTGTTTGCATTGCCCCTACTTACCCTTCATTAACCATGTATTTTATTACCACTGCCCGGGAAAAACAAGGGTTCAAAATGCGGTCTCCCGCGTTGGGAAACTACAACCCCCATTTTTAAAGCCCCGTTTTAAAATTTCAAATGCTATTTGGGAGAGTGAGGGACGGTGTCAGGGAGAGTTTGTTTAAATAAACTACTTTTTTAATTTTCTTTTTGTGTTATTTTTTTTCCATAAATTTTCCAGTGATGTAAGGAGGTGTCGTCAACCCCATTAATAGCACCCGGGGCTTGGTGTCAGCCGCGGCTTTCAGGCTGCAGCTGTTGGTTTTACCCTGGGGTTTTGGAAATTTGGGAAAGGGGACCCACATTTTTTATTTTTTTCAAAAATCTTTTTATTTATTGAAACCTAAAGGGCCCCACCTTGAATCATTAGGTGGATCCCCCAGGTTCGATTCTCACAAAAATAAAAAAAATTTTTAAAAAAAAAAATGTGGGGTCCCCCCAAATTTCCAAAACCCCAGTAGGGTAAAACCGCAGCGGCAGCCTTTACGTCATATTGGAAAAACCCTCAAATACTTGTAATTCCCATTCTAAAAATCCAACCTGGGGCTGCTCCAGAGGCGGACCATACTTAGGGGCCCGTGGTCCCCCCTTTTCCCATCCCCCGGGGTAGGGGTAAAATGGAACACGGGTTGGTGTCGCCGGGGCAACAAGAAACCCCACGGGCGAAAAACCCTGACGATAGAATGGGGGGCGTTTTCCCGATACTACCAAATATACTGGAAAAATGGAAAAAAAATGTGGGGGGTGGGGGAAGGGAGGGGATCAGAGTTGGGGGACAGGGGGGGGGGGCTAATTTTTGGGGGACAGGGGGGGGGGTGGCAAGTTGGGGGTTCATGGGGGGGGGCGGGGTTTGGGGATGCGGGGAAGGGAGGGGGGCCAAGTTGTGGGTCCAGGGAGGGGGGGCCAAGTTGGGGGACAGAGAGGGAGGGGGGCTGATTTGGGGGTGCAGGGAGGGAGGGGAGGAAGGGAGGGGTCAGAGGGGGGGGGCGAGTTGAGGGAAGGAAAGGGAGGAGGCACCAAGTTGGTGGTGCAGGGGAGGGGGGTGAGTTAGGGACAGGCAGGGAGGGGTGATACTTACCTCATCTGTGTCCTCCTCCTGCCGCTGCCTCCACCCCCGTAGTTACACTGAACAGTGTAAGTGAGGGGGCGGGGCTAGACCCATGCAGCCAGTAAGTCAGGGGAGAGAGTCTCTATGATGGTTCCCCTTCCCTGCTCTCCTATACCGGCGCCGTGGGGGAGAGGTCCCGACAGGGGGCCCGGTGACTGGGGACCTGTTGCAACAGGCAAACAGGAACGCACGCCGCAGTCCTCGGGATTCAGGGCACATGCCCTGGATCCGCGAGACATCCCCAAAAAATCGGGATTCCTCCCTACTGTCCTGGGATAGCGGGACAAGTATCCCAAATCGGATTGCCCCCAAATCGGGCGGTTTGGGGATAGCATAAAAAAACACTTTATGGAAGTGGAAAGAACTAGTTAACCAGGCCTCACAACTTTATAGACACTCAATGTCCCCCACAGTATGTTTTTTTGAGCAGGTCATCAATGATTCACAGAGCCATTTTGAAACAGTCGCCGACCAAAAATTTTAAATAGATTAAGGGGTGTTAAAACAGTAGAATGAAAGGTTATCACCAAACTTTTTTGGTTTCAAACAACCCAAAGTTGGCTCATAGAGTTTTATGGGGAAAAACTTTTTTATGGATTTTTTCACCAAACTTTGGCGCATTAAAATGCGTCGTCAGATGCACATTGAGCCAATTTTGGCTGTACACCTGCTCATTCATCTACAGAACCACCAAAATATGGCAAAAAAAAACTAATTTAGTCAGAGTTGCCCTGAACAAAAACTGTTTTCCATATTAATACGCATCAAAGTTCCTCTTTGGTAAGCCAGACACGATATGCTCCTGACATAGATAATAGGCTGTGCAGAAATCAGTCCCAGTATGACTCATACATTTTCCTCTGAACAGAATTAGAAAGTTCTGACAGAGAAAAGAGGATTAAGAAGTACAGTGCAGCATGTTGGAAACATAATTTTATCTTGGCAAAATTTGTTAATGCTTACCAAAAAAAAAGAGTAGCATGCACTAAATTGCCAGACAGTAAATTACCCACTTAAGGAATGTCGTGGTACTACCTACAAAAAATTTTTCAGTTTCTAAAAGGCATCGCACTCTAGGAAAATTTTGGGACAGATCTGGTGAAATAAACATTCGGTACAAGGTACAAATTTAGAATTCATTTTATAACGTGCTTTTACCTTTAAGATTACATGTGAAGCAGTCATATACCAAAGGACAGATTATGGTCATCCCAAAAAGGTTGGGCCCCCAATATATGAAGAGTCATCACTCCTGAATCCCATAAAAATGTGAAAAATTCCCATCATTATCTACTACAATAAAATAGTTTGGGGCTACAGAGAGTACATGACTCATTAAACCATTGGGCTGTATGGTGATCTAAGTTCAGTACCATTTAACCAGTGGTGTCTGGTATTGTAGCTCAAGGACATCTATGTGCCTAGAGGGGTTTTGCCATTTGGGAAAGTCCCTTCTGATGCCAGCTCAGAGTTCACTATGAGTCAGCCTCACAGAAAGAGAAGGTGGCCACACTTTCACAGCTCTCCTGCGTTCATGTCTATGACAGTTCCAAATGTATCACCAACAAGTAAATGACCTATTTTAGCTGTAGACAATTATCACTGAGAAAGGAAAGGAGCAAAAATATAACTTTTGTTCAAAATCTCTAAAAGGTAACACGGATCAAAAAATTATAAAAAAAAATGCCATCAAAAATTGACCGACACAATTCTCATGCTCACTTGGCTACATTTAGAACTGCTATTGAAATGAACAGAGAGAATTGCGAAAGCACGGCCATCTCCCCATTTTCTCCCTGCTAAGAGCTGGTCTTAGAAGACTCAAAAAATATTTGTCTTTACATGCTGTTAGAAAAATTATCCAGTGAACAGTTATTACATTTACTTACATAGTATGGTGAGACAAAGTGTAACGTAATGTGTATGTCCACCTAATAAGCTACAGTATCTCACAAAAATGAGTACACCCCTCTCATTTTTGTAAATATTGTATTATATCTTCTCATGAAACAATATTGAAGATATGACACTGATTCAATGTAAAGTAGTCAGTGTACAGCTTGTCTAAACATCTGGCAACAAAAGTGAGTACACCCCTAAGTGAAAATGAACAAATTGTGTCCAAAGTGTAAATGTTTTGTGTGGCCACCATTATTTTCCAGCACTGCCATAACTGTCTTGGGAATGGAGTTCACTAGAGATTCACAGGTTGCAGCCACTGGAATCCTCTACCACTCCTCTATGATGACATCACGGAGCTGGTGGATGTTAGAGACCTTGGACTCCTCCACCTTGGGCTCCTTAAGGTTGCCCCACAGATGCTCAACAGGGTTTAGGTTTGGAGACATGCTTGGCCACTCCAGCACCTTTACCTTCAATTTTCTTTAGCAAGGCAATGTTTGTCTTGGAGGTGTGTTTGGGGTCATTATCATGTTAGAATATTGCTCTGCTGTCCGGTTTCTACAGGGAGGGGATCATGCTATGCTTCAGTATGTCACAATATTTGTTGACGTTCATGGTTCCCTCAATGACCTGTAGCTCACCCCAGCTGGCAGCACTCATTCAGTCCCAAACCATGACACTCCCACCACCATGCTTGACTGTAGGTAGGCAAGACACACTTGTCTTTGTCCTCCTCACCTGGTTGCTGCCACACACTCTTGACACCATCTGAACCAAATAAGTTTATCTTGATCCCATCAGACCACAGGACATGGTTACAGTAATCCATGTCATTAGTATGCTTGTCTTTATAATACCGCTTACGGGCATTCTTTTGCATCACCTTTAGAGGACTACAGCTGTGCAGCCCAATTTGATACAGTGTGTAGCATATGGTCTCAGCACTGACAGGCTTACTCCCCATCACTTTATCCCTTTAATCTCTGCAGCAATGCTGGCAGCGCTCATAAGTCCATTTTTAAAAGACAATGGGCGACATGTATGAAAGGGCTTTACGCCTGTTTTCTGACGTACACTGCGCCTCCCAGCCCGATTCCCGCTCTCGGACGCAGCGTTCGCCACTTTCGGCTGCGGTCCGCATGAAGGGGCGGGCAGTCAGTGGGCGGCAGTGGGGCGCGGTGTAGGCGTTCCGGGGCGGGAAGCGGCACGCTCGTATAGTCCGAGGCATGTACCATCGCGGCTCGCCAAATCGCGGCGCTCGGCAGCTCCGACAAGCAGACCAGGTTTTTTTTGGTCTAAATCCTCCGGCAGAGGCGAAGTGAAGCAGGATCTGAACATGCGAGGAAGCGGATCGAAGATCGCGACAGAAGTCTCGGCGCTCCGCTCCGACAAGCAGATTTGGTCAAAATGCTCCGGCGGAGGCAAAGTGAAGCAAGAACGGAACATGCGAGGAAGCAGATCGAAGATCGCGACAGAAATCTCGGCGCTTCGCTCCATGCAGCAGGAGTATGAATAGGAAAAATCGCCTCTATAAAGGCGGAAAACAGTGTCAGAAGAGAGCTGCACGTAAAAAATACACATAATAAAAAAAAAATCACTTTTCCAAACTCTAGAACGGCGCAATATCAACAAATATGATATTGCAAATTGCCGGGAAAGACAGTAATTCAAAATCTGAAACCTATTCTCATTGGTCGGCAGAAACCGGCCAATCAGAATTGGAGCGACAGTGAACCATTAAAAGCTATGGGGAAGAATTGACCAATCAAAATCCCCGGCGGGATAATTCAAAAATTACAGTAAAAATGCTGAAAAGAGCTGATTGGCTGAGCTAGCGGGGTCTCGGCTAGCTCAGCCAATCAGAATAGGAGCGACAACGACCCATTCTAGTCTATGGAGAAGTGTAGACCAATCAGAATCCAGGGCGGGATAATTCAAAATACAGTAAAAAGACAGAAAAGAGCTTATTGCCTGAGCTAGCGGGGGCTTGGCTATCCCAGCCATCAGAGCGTGAGCTACTTCTAAACCTATTATACTCCCCCCTATGGAGTATTAATCAACAAATTATTTTTAAAACAGTGTAAAAAATTCTCAGATCAAGACCAGAACACTTCTTTAAAAATAAAGCAGTTAAAAACCCGAACAACGCGTTCGTCGCCGAGACCGGCGCTACATAGGGAATTGCCGGGAAAGACAGTAATTCAAATTTGTAAAGCTATTCTCATTGGTCGGCATAAACCAGCCAATCAGAATAGGAGCGACAATGTCCCATTAGATCCTATGGGGAGAATTGAGCAATCAGAATTAGGAGCGACAGTGGCCCATTCTATCCTATGGAGAAAAATGGTACCAATCATATTCAAAGACGGGACAGTTCAAAATACAGTAAAAAGGCAGAAACGAGCTGATTGGTTGAAGCAGCGGGGGCTCGTCCGCTATAGCCAATAAGAGCGCGAGCTGCTTTCTCATTAGAGTTCTATGGGAATCGAAATTTAAAAGAGGCGCCGTAATTTGGACCAATGGGAGAGCGAGCGACGCTCCTATGGGTTTTCTAATGCAATCTGGTATAAAACTGTACATGGCTGAAATCAAATTATAAACTACAAGAGTTGTGCCGATGTGTATATAAAAGGAATACTAATATGTGGCTAACGAAATAAAAATTTGAAATCAAGAAAATCATGCATATTTCTTTATTTTCGATGCACCCATACTATTGATCCTTGGCTAACGAAAATAAAGAAATAAACATGATTTTATGGACTTTTTTTTTTTTTTTCGTTAGCCACATATTAGTATTAGTTATATATACACATAGGCAAAAATTCTGTAGTGTTATAATTTGATTTCAGCCATGTACACTTTTATACCAGATTGCATTAGAAAACCCATAGGAGCGTCGCTCGCTCTTCCATTGGTCCAAATTACGGCGCCTCTTTTAAATTTCGATTCCCCATAGTACTCTATGAGAAAGCAGCTCGCGCTCTGATTGGCTAAGCTGGCGAGCCCCCGCTGCTTCAACCAATCAGCTCGTTTCTGCCTTTTTACTGGCTTTTGAACGGTCCCGCCGTGGATTCTGATTGGTGTTAACTTCCCCATAGGCTAGAATAGGACTTTGTCGCTCCTATTCTGATTGGCTGAGATAGCCAAGCCCCCGTTATCTCAGCCAATCAGCTGTTTTTAGCATTTTTACTGTATTTTGAACAGTCCCGTCGTGGATTCTGATTGGTCAATCCTGCCCCATAGATTTTAATAGTTCAGTGTCGCTCCTATTCTGATTGGCCGGTTTCTGGCGACCAATGAGAATAGGTTTCAGAATTTGAAATACTGTATTTCTCGGCCATTTCCAATATCCTAATTCTTGACTTACGATATTGGAAAGTGATTTTGTTTTATGTAATTTTTATTTTTTAGGTTTCAGCTCTTTTCCTGAGAATGTAGAACACCTTTATAAAGGCGATTTTGGATTTATACTCCGCACCGACATGTGGAATGATTTTTCGCCGCTCCAGCCTGTCTCGCATCGGAACAGATTTTCGGCGCAGTCCCGCACGGCGCCTAAGTCCCGCACTGCGCCCCACACACTGGCGAGGCGCGGCAGTTTTTCCCCGCATGTATGAGGGCACTTCCTCGGACGGCGAATCTTCGGCGCAGCGCCGCACAGCGCCCATGTCCCCGCACTGTGCCCCACGCACTGGCGAGGCGTGGCGGACTTTTCCCCGCATGTATGATCGCACTACCTCCGGCGGACAATCTCAGACGCAGCGCCGAACTTCGCCTCATTCCCGCACTGCGCCCCATGCACTGGCGAGGCGCAGCGGACTTTTCATGATATGTATGAGCGCGGCCCTTCGCCGACATAAATCAGGAAACTGGCGGAAAACGGCGCCTCGACCCGGCGAGCTTCATACATGTGGCCCAATATCTGGATATGAGGCTGAGCACATGCACTCAACTTCTTGGTTCGACCTTGGTAAGGCCTGTTCTGAGTGGAACCTGTCTTCATAAACTGCCGTATGGTATTGGTCACTGCTGCAGCTCAGTTTCAGGGTGTTTGAAATCTTCTTATAGCTCAGGCCATCTTTATATAGAGCAACAATTCTTTTTTTCAATTCTTCAGATAGTTTTTTGCCATGAGATGCCATGTTGAATTTCCAGTGACCAGTGTGACAGAGTGTGAGAGTAATAACACCAAATTTAACACACCTGCTCCCCATTCACACCTAAGACCGTGTAACATTAATGAATCACCTGAAGGAAATTTGCGAATTGGGCACAACATGTTCATTTTCACTTAGAGGTGTATTCACTTTTGTTGTCAGGGGCTTAGACATTAGTGGCTGTGTGTTGAGTTATTTTGAGGGCAAACCCCAAATTTACACTGTAATACAAACTGTACACTGACTACTTTACATTGTATCCAAGTTGTCATATCCTCAGCGTTGTCCCATAAAAAGTACTAATACAATATTTACAAAAATATGAGGGGTGTATTCATTATTGTGAGATACTGTAAATGCCAGTGGACAAACATGCTCACCCCACAGAGGGTACTCTGCTTAGTAATCATTTGCTCGCAGCTGAATAGCCAATACAAAGCTTCCTTCCCCTTTTATGAGAAAAGGTGCAGAGCCTCTGTAGTAGCATGGTAATAAAGCTGAGAAGATAAGATGGGACCAGCGTCTATGTGGAGAGGAGGAACAGGCACAGCTTCAGCAAGGGTAAAAAAAACTTGTGCCTGCTCCACCTCTCTCATTTATATGCTGAGTCTGTATCACTGAGTTTATCTGACCCAGCGATACAGATTCAATATTGAGGGTGGTGCTGGGGGTGGGGCATGAACAGAGGCATTGCAGACGACAGAGCTGTGTAGGAAGTGATGGAATACAAAGAACAGAGCAGGGTGAGAAAGGAGGGAGTGAAGAGAACAGAGTTGGATGAGAAGGGATGGAGTGCAGAGAATGGAGCTGGGTGAGAAGGGATGGAGTGCAGAGAACTGAGGTGGGTGAGAAGGCATGGAGTGTAGAGGACAGAGCTGGGTGAGAAGGGATGGAGTGCAGAGAACAGAGCTGGGTGAGAAGGCATGGAATGTAGAGAACAGAGCTGGGTGAGAAGGGATGGAGTGTAGAGAACAGAGCTGGGTGAGAAGGGATGGAATGCCAAGAACAGAGTTGGGAGGGAAGTGGTGGAGTGCAGAGAACAGCGCTGGGTGAGAAGGGATGGAATGTAGAGAACAGATCTGGGTGAGAAGAGATGGAGTGCAGAGAAAAGAGCTGGGTGAGAAGGGATGGAGTGCAGAGAACAGAGCTGGGTGAGAAGGCATGGAGTGCAGAGAACTGAGGTGGGTGAGAAGGGATGGAGTGCAGAGAACAGAGCTGGGTGAGAAGGGTTGGTGTGTCAGAGAACAGAGTGGGTGAGAAGGAGGAGTGAAGAGAACAGAGCTGGGTGAGAAGGGATGGAGTGCAGAGAATGAGACTGGGTGAGAAGATGGAATGTAGAGAACAGAGTGGGTGAGAAGGGATGGAGTGTAGAGAAGAGCTGGGTGAGAAGGGATGGAATCCCAAGAACTGAGGTGGGTGAGAATGGTGGAGTGCAGAGAACAGGCTGGGTGAGAAGGGATGGAGTGTAAGAACAGTTGGGTGGAGAAGAGTGGAGGTGCAGAGAACAGAGGGGGGAAGGTGTTGAGGTAGAGTGCTGAGCTGGGTGAGAAGGGATGGAGTGCAGAGAACTGAGGTGGGTGAGATAGGATGGAGTGCAGAGAATGGAGCTGGGTGAGAAGGGATGGAGTGCAGAGAACTGAGGTGGGTGAGAATGGACGGAGTGCAGAGAACTGAGGTGGGTGAGATGGGATGGAGTGCAGAGAACAGAGTTGGGAGGGAAGTGGTAGAGTGCAGAGAACAGAGTTGGGAGGAAAGTGGTTGAGTGCAAAGAGCAGAGCTAAGTGAGAAGGGATGAAATATAGGGCACAGAGCTGGGAGGGAAGTCGTGGGTTAAAGAGCAGATGGGGAGAGGAGTTTGATGACTGTCTGGAACACATTTAGACTTGGCAACCTACCCACTGGCCATCATTAGAATATGTGCAGCGGGGGGCGGAGAGGAAGTGCTCAATGGAGCTGCTGCTCTCCATAGTGCAGCAAGCATTTGGGCCCCAAGGTTTCAGGATTTGGGCACTTTGACTTTACAAATGGGGGCCCCGGGTGTTCTTGTAGGTAGAGGCGTAGGTTCTTTCCCCGGAAGTAACATAGTTTCTCATACCCGGGAAAAGGTAAAACCTGTGTCTTTTCACAAAGAGGTCCCCCAAAATAGTGCCTCAACCCGGTGAGGGAAAAAAAAAAACCTAGGGTGCCCATTAATTTTCGGCTTTTCGCCCGTTTTTTGGGGTATAACTGCGGCCTTCCCACCCAAAATTTCCCGCTGTGGGGACCCCAGGGATGCAGTGTTAGGGGGCAGCGTTCGCCATTTTTCGCTGCGCCCCGCTTGAAGGGGGGGGCAATGGGCATGGTTTTTGGGGCCCCGGGGTGAGGGTTCCAGGGCGGGACGAAGCGGGCGCTCGAAAAACCCGGGGAAATTTTCCGATGGGGGAGTCGGAAAAGGCGAGGCGCGTGCAACGCTCGGCGTTTCCAAACGGGAGAAAGGGTTTTAAATTTTTGGCCCAAAATTCCCCCGGAAAAGAGGCGAAGGTAAAGAAAGGAACGGAAAAATGCGGGGAAAGCAGATGGGAAAGACCCGCGACAAAAAATCTCGGCGCTCCGAAACCGTGCAGCGGGGAGTAGGGTTTCCCGAAAAAAATCGCCTTTTAAAAAGGGCGGAAAAAACAGTGTAAAAAAGAGTTTGAACGTAAAAAAAAAAACATAATGAAAAAAAAAAAAACATTTTCCAAAACTCTAGAACGGCAAAAAATTATAAAGGGAAATTTGATATTGAAATTTTCCCCCGGGAAATACATTTAAAAAAATTTCCTAAAACCTATTTTCATTGGTCGGCAAAAACCCGGCCAATCGAAAAGGGACAACAGTAAACCCTTTAAAATTTATGGGAAACCCTTTTTGCCCAATCAAAAACCCAAAGGGGGAAAATTTCAAAATACAGTAAAAAAAACAGAAAAGAGTTTGATTGGCTGAGTTTGCGGGGGCTTGGTGGCTCGGCCAATCGAATAAAACGACAAAGACCCATTTCCTAGTTAGGGGGAAAAATTTTTGACCAATTTCGAACCCACGGGGGGGGAAAAATTCCCAAAATACATTTAAAAAGAAAAGAAAAGAGCTGATTGGCTGAGTTAGGGGTTTGTTGGGCTTTTCCCAGCCAATCAGAGGCGGGGCTACTTCTCCCATTATAGTTTTATGGGGGAAAATGGGGCACTGAAATCTCGGCGCCCCAGCGCCGTGCGGCATAAAGGTTTTAAATTTCAAAAAAAAATTTTTTTTAACTGTAAAACATTACCCAGTTAAAGAGCCGAACCCTTTTTACAAAAAAGCAGTTAAAAACCCAAACAACGGTTTTTCGCCGGGCCGGGTTTGGCCATGGGGAAATTTGTTTTGGGGAAAAATCCCCGGGGAAATACAGTAATTAAAATTTGAAAAAGTTTTTGGGGCCCCCTTTGGGAGAGGCGACGGCTTCCTAGGGGGTTTTTCAAAATGAAAATCTGAAATAAAAATGTACTGGCCAAAATAAATTATAAGACTTAGAAGTTAATGGATTATGGGGGTAACAAAAAAAAATTTTAAATCAATAAAATCTTGTTTATTTCTTTATTTTCGTTGCATCCATACTATTGACCCTTTTTGGTTTATCGGAAATAAAGAAATAAACTTTGATTTTATTGTTTTTAAATTTTTTTTTTTCTTTTTACCCCTTATTATTTTTCCATTTTATATACACATCGGGGCCCAACTTTGTAGTTTTTATAATTTGTTTTCGGGGGGGTTTGTACGTTTGTTTTCAGATTCCCCATTAAAAAACGCCCCATAGGAGGTCGCTCGTTTCTCCCATTTGGCCCAAAAAAGGGGCCCCTCTTTTTAACTAGCCAATCACGGGAGCGCGCTTTAAATTTTTTTTCCCCCTTAGAACTTTTATGGAAAGTAGCTCGCCCCTTGATTGGTTTAAAGCTGGACAAAGCCCCGCCGTTAAACCAATGCTGTTTTTTGCTTTTTTAAACTGTTTTTTTGAACTTTCCCCCTTGGGAAATATGATTGGTCAATTTTCTCTAAGGATATAATGAGGACATTGTCGCTTTTATTCTGATTGGGGCCCAAATTTTCCTCCTTTGGTTATAATGGGACATTGGCGCTCCTATTTGATTGGGCTTTGGGTTTTTTGCGGGCCAATGTGAATAGCTTAAAAAAATTTGAATTACTGTATTTCCCCGGCAATTCTCTCTATTGCATTTCCTATGTAGCGCCCCTTCCCGGGGAAAACGCGTTGTTCGGGTTTTTTAAATGCTTTATTTGTAAAAAAAGGGTTTGCTCTTTAAACTGATAATGTTTTACCAAATTAATTTAAAAAAAAATTTTTTTTTAATACTTCATGCCGCCCCCGGCGCTGAGCGCCCAGATTTCAGGGGCGCCCTTTTCCATTTGACTATTTTTGTGGGGAGGTTGTCGTTTCTTGATTGGCTGGGAGTTCCAAAACCACCCCTTTGCTCAGCCAATCAGCTCTTTTTTGTCTTTTTTCTGAAATTTTTAACTGTTTCCCCCTTTTGGTTTGAATTTGGTTCCAAAACTTCTCAAAAGGATATAAAAGGGGCTTTTTCGCTCCCATTTGATTGGTTAATACTCCTTCTTTGGTTAGAATGGGCCCCCTGTCGCTCCTATTCTATTTTGGGCCAAAAAAATTTCTCCATAGGATTAATGGTTTTTTTGTCGCTCCCTTTAATTTTTGGTGGTTCTGCCCACCAAAGAGGTTAGCTTAAAAAAATTTAATTACTGTATTTTCCTGCAAAATTTCTTTTTTTGCAATTTCCCCATGTAAACGGGCCGGGGGCCCCGGCGACAAATGCGTTGTTTGGGGGTTTTTTAAATGCTTTAAATTTTTTTAAGAAGGGGTTTTTCTCTTTTCTGATAATGTTTTTACACTTAATTTAAACCTGAAATTTTTTTTTTAATATTTCATCCGCCCCAGCGCCCGGGCCGAGATTGATGCGCCCCCTCTTCTCCATAGACTATAATGGGAGAAGTAGCTCCGCTCTGATTGGCTGGGATACCAAGCCCCCGTTGCTCGCCAAAAAAGTCTTTTTGTCTTTTTACTGTATTTTTTTTTTATCCCCCCGTGGATTTGATTGGTCTAAAACTTCTCCCTAGACTAGGAAAAAGGGGTTTTTTGTCGCTTTCCCATTTTGATTGGTCAATAATTTTTCCATAGGGTTTTAATGGGTCTCGGGCGCTTTCCATTCTGATTGGCTGAGCTAGCGAGCCCCCGCAAGCTCCCGCCAATCACCTCCCTTTTTAGCATTTTTTTCAAATAATTTTTAACTGTCTTTTAAAGGGGTTCTGGAAATTTGGGCTAAAACTTCTCCCTTGGCTAGAATGGGTCTCTGTCGCTTCCCCATTCTGATTGGCTGAGCTTGCCAAGGGCCCCCGGGAGCTTAACCAATCAGCTCTTTTCAGAATTTTTACTGTATTTTGAAACCCATTTCCCCCGTGGATTTGATTGGTCTAAACTTCCCCATAGGTTTTTTAAAGGTTCACTGTCGCTCCTTTTTCTGATTGGCTGGTTTTTGCCCACCAAAAGAAAAGCTTTCAGATTTGAATTTCGTATTTCCCCGGCAATTTCCAAAAATCCTAATTCTTGAATTTGGATATTGGAAAGTGATTTTTTTTTATGTTTTTTTTTATTTTTTAAAGGTTTTAGCTCCCTTTTTCCTGGAAGTTTAAGCCTTTTAAAGGCGATTTTTGGAAAACATACTCGCACCCACATGTTTGGGAAGATTTTCGCTGTTCAGGGCCTTTTCTTGCTTTGGAAAATGGTTTTTTGGGGCAGTCCCGCTCGGCGCCCCCAAATCCCGCACTGCGCCCATGTCCCCGACTGTGCCCCCCCCACACTGGTTGAAGGGGCAGGGAAAATTTTTCCCGCATGTTTGAGTGCGGGTACCCCCCGGGGGCGAAAACATAGGCGCAGCCCCCCTCTTCTCTCAGGGCCCCGCCTGCGCTAAAAACAAATGGCCGGGCGCGGCGGGCTTTTCCCTGCATGTATGACCGCACTTCCCCTGGGGCCGAATCATAGGCACAGTGCCGGGACTGCGCCTCGGGCCCGCACCCGCGCCCAAAAAAACTGGGGGAGGCGCCCGGGGGACTTTACATGGTATGTAAAAGGGGCCCCCCCGGCCCCCACATTTTAAAACAGGGGCAATTCCCCCGGGGGGGAAAAATTCGGGGAAAAAGGGGCGCCCCCCACCCGTGGGATTCATACATGTGGCCCCTAGTGTCTCATACCTGATAGGCAACACCTAGTGCCTCATACCTGACAACTTCTGAGGTATGAGGTACTAGGTGCTACTTCTGTGTTAATGGAAAGGTATATTTCTCACTGGGTTTACCCCCTGTTTTGTGCTTTTTTAAAAGGGGCACCTGGAGTAGGGACAGTTTGGGGGGGCTTTTGCCCGGGTTTTTTTTTTACAGATTTATTTTTTACATTTTTTTAACTACTTGCCCCCCACAGGGGGTATAAAAGTCGGGGGAGGTAAATTGGATTTAATCTCCCCGGGTGTTTTTGGAAAGTCCGTGCAGAGGGGTTAGCTATTACTTATTGTGGGGGCTGCCAGGGTACAGAGTCAGCTGTCAGCAGTATCTGGCCTCTCCATCGAGAAGGCAGGGATGGTAAATTACCATCTCTGTCTTCTTGATCGCTGTGCATATAATGCTCAAGGAGTGCTGAATACACAGACAGGCAGGAAGCCCGTGTCGACTTCTGCCCCGGGCTCAGTTGTCACATGACCACCCGGGCCCTTTGGGGACTTCCTGAGCGGGTTGGGGCTTTTCCCGACCCAGATAACTTTACAATACGGCGGGGATGCCCAATATATCACCCCAATGGTATAAAAATGACCCCAAAGGTCTTTTTCTGACATTATGGAGCACAATATGTGAAATAAAGTCACAAAACACACAGATAAATTAAAATATTAATAAAATAAATATTAACAGCCCCCAAACCCCCAAAATTTTAGCCAACTCCATATACTTTTTTTCACTGATATATTTAAATGTTCCCTACTGGGAAAGTGACCCAAATTTCAAAGCTATTTTTTGCTCCCTTTTTTTGGGTAAAAAAAAAAAAAGGGGTTGTCTCACTATATACATTAATGGCATATCGCTACGATATGCCACTAATGTCTGATAGGTTTGGGTTCCTTTTTTAAAAATGGAAACCCCTTATTTTTAAAAGATAAACAAAGGTCTCTTCCATAGACCATGTAAATGAAGTGAAATTTTAATTTAGCTGTAAATACGGGGAAAGTGGAGGCCCAAACTGACTTCTTGCATCTGGGCCCATGAGCCCTTAGCTATGCTCCTGGATGGGACTATGTTGTCAGCTGCCAGAGGGGGATAAGATGCACATTAGCAGCAGCACCAAAGGGACAAGTGGAAGAAAGAAATGCTAAAAGTGGTATTCATTTATGATAGAAAATAGCTATAGTGCAGGTTACTTTTCAATATCCAGCCTTTGAGGACTTCTGGTATGAAAACAATTCATGGGACAACTTCAAGATGAGACACAACCAACTGGTGGGACCATAGATGGTAATTCTGGAAATAAAATGCAAATTCCTTTCTCCAGACTCGAACACTATGTAAAGTTAGAATAAAACTGGAAGTTTGTTCATAATAGTCATTATAGGGTATTATAGGAGCTAGTTAACCCTTTTATTTCTAGAGTTTTTAGGTTAAAATAGAAAGATTGATTAACTATAGTAAAAAGTAAAAATATTTTGTTGACAACCTCAATGACATTTGCTGGTTTTAGCTATAAGTTAGTGACATAATACTTCACCACATAAAATTTAAAAATTGGATTTTTAATATCACCTATCTACTTTGAAATCTTTTAAGAATGACTCAAAGAGATTTAAATTGACAAACGTGCATAGGTTATGGCAGTATGAGGTTGATGAGCCCTCATTAAAATATCATCTAAGAACATCATCATTATAGAACAGCCTTCAAAGACTTAGTACTAGAAGGTGTTACATGCACCCCGTCCATAATTTACTAAGTACAAGAAATGCAAGGTTATTTCATTAAAGTGTTGGAAAATGCATAATGTTTTAGACTTAACTTAATGACATAGGTTAGAATGCTGCAGCCACATAAAGCTTTAAAGAGAAACTGTAAAAAGTAATCTCTGCAAGCATTAAAGGGTTTGTCTCACTACATCGATTAAGCTTTTCATTCCCGTTTTGTTGGTTTAATTTTTGAATTCAGGAACGTGCTTACTGGCTTTTACTGGCCTGCAGTGACAAGGTCTGTAGCTATAGCGACCTGAGGAGCCGATACAAGAGGAGATATCTAGGAATAGGTAGGACACTGTTAATGGACACATATTGCAAAGCGACTTGTTTTTGCAAGATCTTTAACATGAAAAGCAATCCTTGTAGTGAGACAACCCCTTTAAAGAGAACCTGTCACATAGTTTTTCCCCCCTTGCTGAGGGCAGCACAAGCTAGTGTCAGTCCTGCTGTTTCCAGCGCTGTGTCCCTTATTCGGTAAGATGCTGTAGTTTTCGTGTATTAAATGCATAAATCTGCAGTTTTCAGCCAGAAGAGTCATTCGAAGAGTCCTTCAGAGTGTCAGTTTTTTTCAAACCCGGCCAATCAGAGGCTAGCCCCGCCCACCTCAATTGACAAACCTATTACTTTGAATAGGTAGAAACATGTGAATAACTGTCAGTGGGCGGGGCTAGCCTTTGGTGGGCAGGGCTAACACCTGCTCATGAATAAGATTTAAGGGGTAAATGCTCTAAAACTGCAGCATCTTACAGAATAAGGGGCACAGTGCTGGGAACAGCATGTCTGACACTAGCTTGTGCTGCCCTCAGCAAGGGGGGCACAACCTATGTGACAGGTTCCCTTTAAGCTTAGTAGATAGCAGTTAAACTGCCTGAAAACTTGTGACACAACCATACCATATCTGTATACATTGCAGAGATCCAACTATTTTACTGCAGGAGTGTTGGTAGCAATAAGCACCACATGGCTGCTGGTTGGAGCTGAGGAGGGGGACAATATGGCTACTTACCTATCCCTTGCTTTGTAAGTATTGAGTTTCTTGAATGTACAATATTTAGATTGTGCTTATTCTTGCATATGTCAATGATAAACCAACACTGCTACTGATTGTTCTGTCTCAGTGCATTGTCAAATGTATTATTTTTCTGTGGGCATTTTTGGGTTTGGGATTTTGTGACATTTTGATACATAACAGTTGCAGTAGTCCATGATTTTACATTGATCTTTGATCTTTAGGATATATATTAAGTTTCAGAGAGATATGAGTCCCACCTCTGGGACCGGCACCTATCTCAAGGAAGGGACCTTGAAACTCCTGGCTCAGAACGGAGAAGTGGCCTCACTTAGGTGGTTACTCTCCATTTATTTCAATGGGAATTCCAAGGACAACCGAGCAGTTGCAATCAGAGTAGCCCCTCTCTCTCTACATTCTTCCTCCTGTTACCGACCCTAGAGCCAAATTTAGATCTTTCTGCGCTCCGTCTGAGGACACGATTCCACAATTCCCCACAACTTACTTTCTTTACTTCTTTGGCCATTTTTGGGGCTTAGCAATCGGGCTGTGGATACTGAAGTACCATAAAATGTGTCCCTCAGATGTAACCAAGATAAGTCTCTCCCTGAAGTGTGACAGTGATGTTACGCCAGTAATGGCTGTTATTAGGAGAATTCATTCCTCAGCCTGTCGCGGTACCCTCCGCTCCTCGGGCCCCGGGCCCCCGGGCGCACCCCTGGCCCCCCCCCCCGGGCCCCCGGGGGGGGGTGCCGCCGCGGCCGGGGCGAGCCCGGGGGTCCGCCCTGCCGGGCTCACCTGACCCCGCTCCTGTCTGTCCCCGCCCTCGCCGGCCGGGCGGGTGCCGTGTCCTAAGGCGCGCGCTCTTTTTCGAGGATTTAAAAGGGGCCCGCGCCCCGATAATTGGAATTGCCAGGGTTCCCCCACTTAAGGTCAGTCCCCCAATCCCCCTTGGGATTAGTTGCCCCTGCCCTTTCTAAAGCGTTTCCTAAAGTTATTTTCGCCCCACGTGTCCAACCTTGGGACTTTTGACTTGAACCTCTGCCGGCCCTGACCTTCCCGCCCTTTCGACCCCGAACCATTGCCGCCCGCCCCGACCTTCCCTGCCCACGATTCATTCTCGGACACGACTCTGTACCCCCGTGCACTCGGCCGCATCGCAAACAAGTCCTCAGGGGGGAGACCCGGTGCTCACCCCCCAAGTCCATCCGCTTTTCGGCGGGCTCTGGGGAAAACCCGGGGGGGTACTTAGTTCCCTTCCCGGGGGGGGCTTAGTATATCGCTTGCGGTGGCCAGAGGGTCCCCACCCAGCCGTTCATTAATCCAGCCATGGACCCCGCCAAGGTGCCCTTGCCAAGTCTAGCGGATCTCACGAACATTGTCGGCCAAGAGTCCGCAGCAGAAACGCACACATGCATCAGCATTTGGTCAGCTGTCCCCATGATGCGCCAATTCCTAGCCACCCACAAGCAGCAACCTGCCTCTTCACAGTGTTCCATCTCCTTCGGACGTGTCCCCGCTGTCAACTGGTGGGTCCGAAGCTTCGTCTTCCTCTACCCTCTCAATTTTGATGGGGACTCGAAGCTCTGCAGAGGCTTTATAACTCAGTGCTCCATGCACGTGGAGCTGATGGGCCGGTCAGTTCCCCACTAAAGGGCGAAGGTGGCGTTCGGTGGTGAGCCTGCAATCCGGAAAGCCCTGGCGCTTGCGACACCCCTTGGGATCGGACCGACCCTGTGACCGCTAGACATACAGGTATTTCCTCACTGAATCACGCAGCGTGTTCGAGGAGTCTTCCGCAAGCATCTTCCGCGAGACAAGCGCTACTGAACCTCACGCAAGGTACCTCCTCCATTGGGAATATGCGTCCAGTTCCGCACCCTAGCCGCCGACTGTCATGGAACTATGCCGCTCTCTTCGCCACGTTCAAGAAAGTGGTCTAGTCAAGCAAATAAAAGACCACTTGCGGGCAAGAGAACCTTCCTCTTCTTCTTGGCAAACTTATCCATCTGGCTACCCCGCATTGAATTGCGGTTCACGGAGAGACAGCATGAGCTCAGCCAAGTAGCGTGCTCGGCACAGCCTCAACCGTTCTACCTCGGCTTGGGCCCCCGTGTTCCAAAGGCCTCCGCTGGCCTCCCATACACAGTTCGCTACAGAGGAAACCACATGCAGTGGACCTGGGCCCACTTGTCGAGGAGAGCAGTTCCCGCCGCCGGATGGAGGAAACCTTTATGTCTCTACTGCGCCAGTCCGGACCAAGTTCGTAGAGTGTCCGCAGCGTCCTCGAGCGTCGTTAAAACGCTCGCACCTAGGTGGCGTAGGAGAGGCGTCCCCTAGGTGCTCGACTCTTCCTCGCCACGACTGTTGTTGCCGGTACAAAGTAACGACGGATCTGGTCTATCGTCCGGCCTCGCCTTCCTGGTCCTCCGGTCCGCCGGAACATTATTCACGCCGTCCGCTTGTTTCACGCTATCGCTTGCAGTACCCCGCCTGGAGAAGCCCTTGGTTCTCTCATCTGTCAGTGGGAGCTTCTCAGTGACTGCCATTCTGTTCATCACCCGGCCCGGTGACCTCCTGTAGGGGTCCTCCACACGGAGAAGATCTCCTTTCAGTCCTGCCGTCGGCGCGTCTTCGGCAATCCTGTTTGGGTTCCCTGGCTGCAACGTCACCCCCTGCACTTGATTGGAAGACAGGTGCATCCTTCGTTTTGGGGAAACGGAGGTGCCAGGGATCTCTGTTTTGGTGGCACCCTCTCGCCCGGTGTCCAATCACTCCTCCCAGTCGTCTATCAAGTCTCTGCAAGGGCCTGCCAGCAGAGTAACAGGATTTTGGAGATGTCTTCTCGGAGAAACAGCTGAGAGGCTACCCACCCCATCGCCATATGACTGCCCTATCGACCCTCCTTCCCGTAACCTACCTCCTCGGGTAGGGTCTACCCGTCTTTCTGTGCCCGAGGACCCCAAGGCCATGTCGGCTAAATCCAGGAGAATTTGTCGAAGGTTTTATACCAAGTCTTCCTCCCCGCCGGGGCTGGTTTCTTCTTCGTCCAGAAAAAGACGGATATCATTTCGCGCCGTTTATTGACAACAGAGGGCTAAACAAGATCACGTGAAGAACCGCTACCCTCGAGCCCCTGATCTCTGAGCTATTTGAACGCCCGTCCGTGAGCCAAGGTCTGTTACTAAATTAGAACCTACGATGACCTATTAACCTCATCAAAAACCCGAATGGATGAGTAGAAAACGCCTTCAAACACACGGTACGGGCATTTTTGAGTATCTTCGAGGATGCCGTTCGGGCTATGCAATGCCCCAGCCCTATTTTCAGAGGTTCGTCAGCGACGTGTTTTCGGGACTCTGCTGTACACACCTGCTTCATTGTATACTTGGACGACATCCTGATTTTTTTCTTCCCCTGACATCCCCCCCCCCAGACCCATCGGGTTCAAAGTACGCCAGGTTCTTCTTGCGACGCCTGCAGGGGAAACGACTGTATGCCAAGCTGGAAAGTGTCGGTTCCACCAGCCAGCCTTCTTTTTCCTGGTTACATAGTTTCCAATCGAGTCTGTCAGATGGACCCCAGCCTAAACTCTCTCCGCGATCCAGCGTGCCACGACCTGTCGTCTCCGTGCGATTCAAACGTTTCCTAGAATCGCCAACTACTACTAACCGTGGCAAGTTTCTTTCCCCACTTCTCTACGCTGGTGTGCTCCCATCGTGCTCTCACCGCCGTAAATTGCCTAACCCGAGATGCTGGCCTCCATCGGCCGAAGAAGCATTCTCCAGTCTGAAGACCAGTATGTCCACCTCAGCACCTATTTTGGTCCGGGCCTGATCCAGAAAGACCCTGTCAGCCTAGAGGTGGATGCCTCTTCCGTGGGAGCCCGGGGCGTCCCGACCCAGAAGGGCCCGTAAAGGCAAGACCGTCACATGTGTTTTTTTTTTCAAAGGAACTTCTCCTCTAGGCGGAACGTAATTACGCATGTGGGGACCGGGAACTGATGGCCATAAAATTGGCCCTGGAAGAGTGGCGACATCTGTGGAGGGAGCTCGGCACGCCTTTGACGTCTTCACAGACCATAAAAATGCTCCAATACCCTCCCGACAGCTCAGCGTTTGAACCCTCGCCAGGCCCCGCTGGTCCTCGTTCTTCTCGCGCTTTGATTTCAAGAAACACTTTCCGACCCCCGGCCGAGAAGAATATCAAGGCGAACGCCCTCTACCGGCGTCTGACATCACCCGGGAGGGGCCGGTGTCACAGCACATCATAAGTCCTGAACGGCTGATTCATGTGCTCCGTGGATCTCCGGAACGTTCCCCGGGCAGAAACCTACGGGCGACCTCTGCGCTCCAGGAGGAGGATTCTGGTTGGGGGCATAGCTCCTTCTGCCGTCCACCCTGGTGTAACGGAAATCCTACGTCCTCATCTCGCGGTCACGACTGGTGGCCCAACCCCTGCTCCAAGACGTCAAGGACTTTCCAGCACCACATGTGCACCAAAACAAGGTCCCTCGCCATAGGCCCGCTGTCTCTCTTAGACCCTCTGCCAGTTCCAGAGTCTCCATGGACACACATAGGCATGGACTCTTAACACAGACCTTCCCCTTCTTTTCGGGAGAAACTCGGTCATCCTCTGGGTGGTCACTGACCGATTTTCTAAAATGTCCCACTTTGTCCGCTTCATGGTCTCCCTATCTGCTCCCCAATTGCAGGAAAACTTCTTTCCATCACATCTTTCAATCTGCATGGTCTAACCATCCCACATCGTCTCTGACCGAGGCATTCAGTTTGTCTCTAAATTCTGGCGTGCCCTGGTTCCCTGTTGTCAAAATCAAGCTAGATTTTCTCTTCTGCATATCATCCCCAGAAAAATGGGCGAGGTGGAGAGGGGTAAACCATATCTTGAGGGAGTATCACGGCACTTCGTGTCCGATGCACAGGACAACTGTCCCAATTGCTGTCTTGGGCCTAGTTCTCATATAATCATCAGGACTCCGACTCAACTGGCCGTTCTCCTTTCCTGAGGTCTATGGCCGGTCACCACGCGGCCCTTCGCCGCTCCCCCTGTCATCCACCTCCGAGGCTCCCGCCGTGGACAACCAGTTCAGGATATCAGGATCATTTGGCGCGAGACCCGACTAGCCTTACTCCAGGCTTCAGCCCAATGAAGACCCAGGCAGGACAAGAGGAGAATACCTCCCAACGTTTCCTCCCCGGGGGATAAAGTGTGGCTCTCTTCTAAATACATAACGCCTCCAAAATCCCAGCTATAAAGTTGGGTCCGCCGTTTTCTGGAACCTCTTCAAATTCTGCACAACTGAACCCGTTGTCCTATAAATTCTGCCTGCCTCATCCTCCGGGTCCCTAACGCTTTTCATGTCCTCCCTCCTAAATCCTCTGGTCCTAACCGTTCTCCCAGAGGAGCTGCTGCTCCGTCTCCTGTGCTAGAATCCCCTGATGAATTTGAAGTGAAGGACATCTTAGACATGAAGAATCGCAAGTAAGATGCGATTTTTCGTGTGAAGAATGGAGGGGCTTCGCCCCGAAGAGAGGTCCGGGAACCGAGTCCAAAATCCTCAACCCAACTTGTCCGTAAGTTCCTCAGCCTAAAAAGAGGGGGGGGGTACTGATCAACGGTACCCTCCGCTCTCCGGCCGCGGGCTCGTGGTCGCACCCGTGGCCGCCCCCCCGGGTCGCCCACCAGGGTCGGGTGCCGCCGCTGGCCGCGGGCGATCCGGGGGTCCTCGCCTGCCGGGACTCACCTGACCTCGCTCTCCCCGTGCTGTCCGCCGAAAGCCCCTCCCTGCCGGCCGAGCGGCGCGTGCCCTTTGTCCTATAGGAGCCGCGCCTCGTTCTCGAGATTGCTAAGTCCTCGATAATTGCTAATTGCCAGGCGCTTCCCCTACTTAAGGTCACTCCCACAATCACCCCTTGCTGGATCTATGTATGCCTCGTGCCTTTACTAAAGCGTTTCTACAGTGTAATCTCGCCCTAATACCGTGCACGCAGACCTCTCGCTACATTTCTTTCCTCGACTCCGAACCGCTCCCGCCTGCCCCGACCTTCCTGCCTGTCTACGACCACGAACCATTGCCGCCTGCCCTGACCTTCTGCCGCCCCACGACTACAATTCTCGGACTGACGACTCTGTACCACGCTGCACCTCGGCCGCCATCGCAAAGCAAGTCATCGTCAGGGGGATCGACCTGGTAGCCTCACACCGCAGCAAGTCCCTCCCGCTTTGCGGTGGCTCAGGTGAAAATCCGGAACCCGGGGGCTACTTAGATTCCGTTCCCTGGTGTGGCTTAGCTATCATCGCTTGCGGTGGTCCAGAGGGTCCACCACCCAGCCGTTACACAGCCTATATTGTCAGCGATCTTTATCTCCCTCAGGTCTGGAGAAGTCTGCGACTGGGACACAGAGAGGATTGGCCTAAAATAAATCTCCGCTAGAGCTAAACTCAACTAAACAGAGCTAAATCTAATATGGCCTATGACTCCCTCCTTGCACACATGGCTTACATTCCAGTTACGTGGTACACTTTCATAACATGACACCATGTAAATATTTTATAAAACACCATGTAAAATTTTATAAAACAGTATAAAATAATAACTCACATACAAATACACTGTAGTATACCTACAGTAAAATACACCCTTTCATCTTCTCCTGTTTGTTCCTCTTATAATGGTTGTGGCCCAGTACTTCAGCTTCACAATACACATATTCACACTAGCATCAGGTACTTCATGGGCCTACACAGGTGCTGATATGTCGCCTTA
Organism: Phyllomedusa bahiana; assembly: GCA_025379985.1. NCBI lineage: Eukaryota > Metazoa > Chordata > Amphibia > Anura > Hylidae > Phyllomedusa > Phyllomedusa bahiana. The sequence goes on along the minus strand of JAODAL010011040.1, from coordinate 78,039 downwards.
TTAGCTGCTGGCAAACAAACTACAGCTGCTTTGGTGATAGGGCATGGGAGCACTGCAGTCCTGCAAACTGCCAGTCTTAGGAATCCAGGACTTAGCATGTACACAGTGGGCAGATTTATCAAGTGTCTAATCTTTAGATAATATAAACTTAGACTGGACAGTCTAACAATGCGCCATCATATTGCCAAGCCAATCCCCTGACCTGAATCCAAAAGATCTATGGAAGGAACTAAAGCTCAGAGTTCATAGAAGGAGCCCACAGAATGTTCAAGATCTGAACAGTATTTGTGTGGAAGAATGGGCCAAAATCCCACCTGAGCAATGTAGGCAAATAATTTCTCCATACAGAAGCGTCTTGCGGCTGTCATCGCCAACAAAAGCTTTTGTACAATGTAATAAATACCATATATACTCGAGTATAAGCCGACCCAAGTATAATCCTAGTCACATACTTTTGCAACAAAAACCTGGAAAGCTTATTGACTCGAGTATAAGCATAGGGTGGAAAACGCAGCGGCTACTGGTGAATTTTAAAAATAAAAACAGATACCAATAAAATTACATAGGCAGTTTAATGTCCCCCATAGGCAGGTACAGGCAGTTTAATGTCCCCCCATAGACAGGTATAGGCTGTTTAATGTCCCCCGTAGACAAATATAGGCAGTTTAATGTCCCCAATAGGCAGATATAGGCTGGTATAGGCACTTTAATGTCCCCCATAGGCAGGTTATAGGCATGTATAGGCAGTTTAATGTCCCCCGTAGGCTGGTAAAGGCAGCTATATGTCCCCCTAGGCAGGCTATAGGCAGCTAATTGCCCCCATAGGCAGATTATAGGCAGGTATAGGTCCTCATAGGCAGGGTCTAGGCAGGTATAGGTCGTTATAGGCTGGTATAGGCAGGTATAGGTCCCCCTACGTAGGCTATAGGCAGGTATAAGTCCCCCTAGGCAGGCTATAGGCAGGTATAGGCAGGGAATAGGTCCCCATAGGCAGGTATAGGTCCCCCCTAGGCAGGCTATAGGCATGTATAGGTCCTCCTAGGCAGGTATAATCAGGCTATAGGCAGGTATAGGTCTTCCTAGACAGGGTATAGGCAGATATAGGTCCCCCTAGCAGGTATAGGCAGGGTATAGGTAGGTATAGGTCCCCCTAGCAGGTATAGGCAGGGTATAGGCAAGTATAGGCAGGCTATAGGTCCCCCTAGCAGGTATGGGCAGGCTATTGGCAGGTATAGGCAGGCTATTGGTCCCCCTAGCAGGTATAGGCAGGCTATAGGCAGGTATGGGCAGGCTATAGGCAGGTATGGGCAGGTATAGGCAGGCTATAGGTCCCCTTAGCAGGTATGAGCAGGCTATAGGCAGTTATAGGCAGGCTATAGGTCCCTATAGCAGGTATGGGCAGGTATAGGCAGGCTATAGGTCCCCCTAGCAGGTATAGGCAGGCTATAGGCAGGTATGGGCAGGGTTTTAAAACAAAAAAAACAAACACTTACCTGGCCCCCCGCTGCTCCGTCTTCTCAGCACAGGTGGGTGATGTCATAAGGCCACGCACGCATCGTGATGACACACGCCTCCTGTGCCGGAAACTGCGGACAGCCGCGAGTCTGCGGCCGCCCGGAGTCTACTGCGGAGCACAGAGCACTCGCTCTCTGCTCCGCAGTGGTATCTCTTCACCTGCATGCGCTCCGGAGGAGTCGCATACAGGGGAAGAGATCGCTGACAGCGCCTGGCCCATCGCAGTGCCCGGACGCTGTTGGCTGTACTCGACATTCAGTTATATGCGCTCCGTGAGGAGTCGCATATAACTGAAGCGTCCCTGTCGGCGCACGGGCCATTGCAGCGCCTTAGTGCCGACAGTGATTAGAGTATAAGCCGAGGTCGCATTTTTCAGCACATTTTTTGTGCTGAAAAACTCGGCTTATACTCGAGTATATACGGTACATTTCAGTAAGCGTGTTCAATACTTCTCTCCTGTGTCATTTCTCATTATTACACAAAACTTCATTTATAGACATCTATGGTTTGACTCCTTTGCCTGTGTGGATTGGGTTGGTTGTTACCGACATTTGGTGAGAATTTCATGCCAATAGCATCTTTACAAATATATTTACTTAGAAAAATGGTGACGTTTTCAATACTTTTCACCCACTGTATATATACAGTATATAAATGTTTTTCTGTGATCTGTGCTTTCAGCACTGCCAAATGGCTGGATCAATTTTCACCAAATTTGGCATATAGATAAGTCAGGTGTTCATAAGGTTTTGGACTCGGTTTCAGCTTTCAAGGACCTTTCATTCTCAAAAAATTGGATGCTTTATATTCTTGATTATTATTATTAATATTCATTGTAGAGCACCATTAATTCCAAGGTGCTGTACAAGCCAAGGGGCTCAGGTACATAATATAAAACAAATACAATTACACTAAGTAGCCAACTGATATGTAAGGAAAGAGGACCCTACCTGCGAGATCTTACAATCCACAGTATATATAAAGAAGCAGCACACCAAAAATGAAAAAAACATATAGGTTGCCAGCAGCAGCAGCAGCAGCAGCTTTGATATAGGAGCATACCAAAATATCTCAAAGAAAGTTCACAATACTCCACAAAGAAACTTGAAGGCAAAAAGTGATTTATTCCTCCGTGCTAGATAAACAATGATGTTTTCAGTCCCTCATGGAGCCTTTGTCAAGCTTTGTCTTTGCTTCCAAGTTTTTTTGTGGAGTGCCGTGGACTTTCTTTTATGAGGTTAAGTTTATTATTTTTCTATATATGGATATAGGGCTGCTATTTAGGGGCCTATTATATTATTTAAAGCGAGGAGCCGCTCATTTGGAAATATGGGCCTTTATTTGCCAGACATATTCTGCGTTACCTAAGTGATGCAGTTTATGTCTTGTGATACATCTCCTTATAATTGTCCATGATATATGGACAGGTTCTATGGGATGCAAATGTCCACTTCCATATTTCTTATACAGTTTTCTCTGGCTCCGTTTATACATTTTTGCTTAATATATTTTATATATGGACTCCCTTGAGTAATATGACTGCTATTCATTTCTCCCTTCGACTGTGCATATCTAAAAATATGGCGATGGGCATGCACGCATGTGCGGGGTCGCATTCTGTGAGGTATGTCTCTGTCCCACATGGTGCATGAAGGGGTGGATCCAAGACTTAGGCATCGCTACCTTCAGGACTCCGAAATGCACAGTATTGTGCATTAACGATGTGTACTATACAGCCTCATTAATTACTGAGATAGGAGGAGTTCATTCTGCCACCATCAACATCTTTATTTGTACTTTATTATTATTAATGATATATGAAAATGTTTTTGATGCAGATGTAATTTCTAATAGTCCAAATGCCAGTACACTGTTTAGTAGCACTTGATTGTGTCACTATTTGATTATATTTTTATCACTTACAATTTGTATAATTTATTCACAGATTTAAATATGTATGATGTTACTCCTTTATATACCCTGCACTATCACTGATATTTGCTTTAGAAAGGCTCACAGGAACCGAACGTCGCCTTTGAACATGCTGGAGTAAAGACTTGTTTGCGGTTTTTCAACTGGGATTGCTGCGATTTTCCTTTTATATATATTTTTGGGACCTGTGATGTATAATCACTGGCACCCGTGAGTGGAGTGTGGCTCTTAATATATGCTGTTATGTATAGTGTAACCGTGTTTGGGAAGTAGCAGCAGCAGCCTACATTTAACATCTTCTGCTAGGTAAGGTACACCCTGATCCTGATGTTCGTAGTGCAGCATGGGGGCATGTAGCTTATCTGGTATATCATGCACTATTGAGGTAGAGAAACGTATGTTTATTTCTCTGGTGTCAAGTGATTTGTACGGTTTGTAAGACTCGATTCAAAATGCTCAATGTCAAAATGATCAGGTTGTTGAAAAGGTTATTGTATTTTTGTTGAATTCCAAGCCTAGGTATGCGTTCTGACAAAGGTGATAATATATTGACAGGTTATGTCAATATCCCCTGGCTAGATATTTCAAATTTTAAGTTCATTGTTTGCATATACACAAGAGATGAAACAATTAAAGTAATATACACTCACCGGCCACTTTATTAGGTACACCATGCTAGTAACGGGTTGGACCCCCTTTTGCCTTCAGAACTGCCTCAATTCTTCGTGGCATAGATTCCACAAGGTGTTGCAACGATGTTCAATTGGTACCAAGGGGCCCAAAGAGTGCCAAGAAAATATTCCCCACACCATGACACCACCACCACCAGCCTGAACCGTTGATACAAGGCAGGATGGATCCATGCTTTCATGTTGTTGACGCCAAATTCTGACCCTACCATCCGAATGTCGCAGCAGAAATCGAGACTCATCAGACCAGGCAACGTTTTTCCAATCTTCTACTGTCCAATTTCGATGAGCTTAGGGCAAATTGGAGCCTCAGTTTCCTGTTCTTAGCTGAAAGGAGTGGCACCCGGTGTGGTCTTCTGCTGCTGTAGCCCATCTGCCTCAAAGTTCGCCGTACTGTGCGTTCAGAGATGCTCTTCTGCCTACCTTGGTTGTAGCGGGTGGCTATTTGAGTCACTGTTGCCTTTCTATCAGCTCGAACCAGTCTGCCCATTCTCCTTTGACCTCTGGCATCAACAAGGCATTTCCGCCCACAGGACTGCCGCTCACTGGATGTTTTTTCTTTTTCGGACCATTCTCTGTAAACCCTAGAGATGGTTGTGCGTGAAAATCCCAGGAGGTCAGCAGTTTCTGAAATACTCAGACCAGCCCTTCTGGCACCAACAACCATGCCAGAAGGGCATGCAACCATGTCACTCAAATCACCTTTCTTCCCCATACTGATGCTCGGTTTGAACTGCAGGAGATTGTCTTGACCATGTCTACATGCCTAAATGCACTGAGTTGCCGCCATGTGATTGGCTGATTAGAAATTAAGTGTTAACGAGCAGTTGGACAGGTGTACCTAATAAAGTGGCCGGTGAGTGTATATTTACATTGCATATGCTGATTTTCTACGTAAGCAGTTCTGAGAAAATGAATCACTTCCCTCCTCCTGAAAGGTACAATGTATCTAAAATAATATGTTGGGGATAGAGCGTAGTAACAAGCTCTGTGTTAGTCAGTAATCAGCTGAGGGAATAGTTTGTATCTGTGATCAGAATATGATGAAACTCCCATAGGATATCAATAGTAAACACAATCTCAAAGTTGAATAAACCTTGTGGAAGTCTTGTTTATGATACCATGTTAAACAGGATATGTACTTGTTGATGTGTTTATATTCCAGATTATTTTTTTTCCTGTTCAACTAAATATATTTAAAGGAAACCTGTCAGGTGGTTTATACCGCCCTATCTGAGAGCAGGAGATAATAAAGGGAGAGAGCTCTGTGGTTTAAAGGTTTATATGATTTGATGCTGAATTTATGGAGTGGCACATGACTGCTAAGGCCACTTTCACGTCAATGCTTATTCCTATGGAGACACTTAGATTGCCACTCGAAGCTTGTCAGTTCTCACTTAGATGTAGAGTTTCTATTTTCAATACATAAGTCAAACATGATCGCCACTTGTGGTTGCGGCTCTTTTTCTTAAACACAAGTTTTCCGTTTTAGTTTCGGGTTCCACAGGGAGGTGTTCCTCTCCCTCCCTTACTATAGTTCCCTTTTTTGAGTGTGGCTTCTCGGCAGACCATTTCCTCTGCAGGCCCCACTCACTCTCTAGGCTCATGTCTCTGGGGCATTAAGCATATTTTTGTTAGAAGCAGAACAAAAAAACTTGCCCTTTTTCATAAGCTCAAATCTCTTCCTCTTCACATTGCAGCACATATATAGTTCCACCCATATCACATTTCCCACCCTAATCTAAACCCTAAATTACATCCACCAGTATGCTGCTCACATGCAAGGTAAAAGCCATCACACAAGTCTAAACATAGTAATACAAATACACAAAACACAATAAGACCAAACTTACCCAGTGGCCACTTTGTCAGGTCTGTTAACCCCTTTCTGATGGAAATATGGCGCTAATTTTTTTTCTCCCTCCCATAACTTTTTTTATTTTTCCACTTACATAGACATATGAGGTATTTTATTTTGTGGGACAAGATGTACTTTCTAATGATGTTATTCATATCACCTCAGAATATACTGAGAAACCGCAAACAAAGTGGGGCAAAATGTGAAAAAAACATACTTGTGCTATGTTTGTGGGTGTTCTGCTTCTACGGTGTGTTCAATCTTCGGTAAAAAAGATGTATTATCTGTATTCTGAAGGCTGATACGCATCCTGCAATACCAAACCATCATGTTTTGGTACCGTAAAAAATTCAAAACATTTTGGGCGACATGTATGAATCTCGCCACGTCGGGGCGCACCTTTCCGCTGGTTTTCCGGCGAAATCTGCGCCTGATTTATGTCGGCACTGGGGCGTGCTCATACATTTCGCTGAGCGCCGAAATTGCATCTCTCCATAGACTACAATGGGAGAAGTAGCTCGCGCTCTGATTGGCTGGGATAGGCAAGCCACCGCTAGCTCAGCCAATCAGCACTTTTCTGTATTTTTACTGTCTTTTGAACTGTCCCGCCTTTGATTTTGATTGGTCCAAACTTCTCCATAGGATATAATGGGTCTTTGTCGCTCCTATTCTGATTGGTCAATTCTCCTCCATAGCTTATAATGGGTCTTTGTCGCTCCTATTCTGATTGGCTGGTTTATGCCGACCAATGAGAATAGCTTACAGAATTTGAATTACTGTATTTCCCGGCAATTCTCTCTATTGCAATTCCCGATGTAGCGTCGTTTTAGGCGACAAACGCGTTGTTCGGGATAGAATTGAGTTATGTTTATAGAATGTTTGAGCTCTTTTTCAGAGGATATTTTACAACTAATAAAAATGTTTTTTTTTTATTCATACTCCATGCCGCACGGCGCTGAGAGCCGAGATTGCATTGCGCCCATCTCTCCATAGACTACAATGGGAGAAGTAGCTCGCGCTCTGATTGGCTGGAATAGCCAAGCCACCGCTAGCTCAGCCAATCAGCCCTTTTCTGTATTTTTACTGTATTTTGAACTGTCCCGCCTTTGATTTTGATTGGTTCAAACTTCTCCATAGGCTATAATGGGTCCCTGTCGCTCCTATTCTGATTGGCCGAGATAGCCAAGCCCCCGCTAGCTCAGCCAATCAGCTCTTTTCTGCATTTTTACTGTATTTTGAACTGTCCCGCCTTTGATTCTGATTGGTCAATAGTTCTCCCTGGGTTTTAATGGTTCGCTGTCGCTCCTATTCTGATTGGCTGGTTTATGCCGAACAATGAGAATAGCTTTCAGAATTTGAATTACTGTATTTCCCGGCAATTTCCAATATCCTAATTCTTGATATTGCGCCCTTCTAGATTTTTGGAAAGTTTTTTTTACATTTTTTTTATTTTTGAGGTTGAGCTCTTTTCTGACAATGTTTTCAGCCTTTATAAAGGCGATTTTTTGGGAATCATACTACATACTGCACGAAGTGGAGCGCCGAGATTTCTCTTGCGATCTTCTATGCTTCCTCCCATGTTCCGTTCTTGCTTCACTTCGCCGCCGCCGGAGCATTTAGACCAAAATAAACTAGGTCTGCCTGTCGGAGCGGCCGAGTGCTGCAATGCGCCACGCTTTGGCGAGCCGCCATCGTACATGCCTCGGGGTTTTCGAGCGCGCCGCGTCCCGCCCCAGAACGCCTACAACGCGCCCACACCGCACCCATTGCCCGCCCCTTCATGCGGGGCGCAGCTGAAAGTGGCGAACGCTGTGCCTAACACTGCATCCCTGCGTCCGACAGGGGGATTCGGGCCGGGAGGCGCAGTTTACTCCCCAAAACAGGCGAAAAGCCCGATCATACATGTTGCCCTTTCTGTTTTTGAAATTTGCGCCGCCAATTTGTCAAACAAATAACTTTTTTTGTACTAACACCTACAGACTTGAGTTAAGATGCATTTTTTACAGACTGAAGTGTACTTTTTATTGATACCAGTTTGGAATGTATGCAACTTTTTTGATCACTTTTATTCCAATTTTTATGGGATGTGAAATTATTTAAAAAAATGCAATTTTGGCATTTAAAATTTTTTTATTCTACGGTGTTCAGCGTACAGGGTAAACGATGTTATATTTTAATAGATCGAACTTTTTCGAATGTAGCGATACAAAATATGTGTAACTATTTTATTATTCGTAAAATGGCGTACTTTTTTTTTTTTTTACACTTTAAAACTTTTTTTTTTACTTTAACTTTGAGTCCCCCTAGGGTGGCACAATTCTACAGCCTAATGCATTGTATATACAATGCATTAGGCTGTACAAAGATGGCGGTTTCCCTACTTCCTGCCTGGGGCTGGAACTGGGGAAATTGAAAACATGGCAGCGATGGAAGCCTTCACAAGGCCATGTTCAGTGATCGGAACTCAGCGATCTCACCGCTGATGTCCCGGTCGCAGTGAAGAGCAGTGCGGGACACCATTTATCATTGATTTAGACGCCGCGGCCATCTTTGCCATGGCATCTACGGGGTTACACAGCGTGGGAGAGGCCGCGGGAACCCCCCGCACTGTAACCGATGGGTGTTTGCTGCATTTAGCCGCTAACACCTGGCAGCTATGTTTGCTGCAAAGCCCCTTACCGGCATCCGGATGTGTCCATACGTCCTATGTCGGTAAGAGGTTAATACCAGCTAGAGAATGTGAGTGTAGAATATTAACTTTGCAATTGCTATGTAATTGCCTATGTTTAAAATAAATGTTGGAATAATTTGTAAGGATAAGCTATGGGGGACATGTATGAAAACTAGGTGTAAGACTTTCTTTGTGTTACGAGTGGCGCCGCATCCTGCATGTTGGGCCATGGGCACACTCGTATACCTTTGCTTGCCGCCAGGGTTGGGACAAGGACTATTGGTGCCCTAGGCAAGTACGGCCAATTGCGTCCCCCTCCCAAAAAAATGGCAACCCCCTGCACTAACTCCTTTACCCCCTGCACTAGTTCCTCTCCCCCTGCACCAATTCCTCTCCCCTGCACCAATTCCTCTCCCCCTGCACCAATTCCTCTTCCCCCTGCACCAATTCCTCTTCCCCCTGCACCAATTCCTCTCCCCTGCACCAATTCCTCTCCCCCTGCACCAATTCCTCTCCCCCTGCACCAATTTTTCTCCCCCTGCACCAATTCCTTTCCCCTACACCAATTCCTCTCCCCCCTGCACCAATTCCTCCCTCTGCTACTGAGCCGGCTCCATACCTGCACCCCTTACTGACAGGCAGAGGTAGGCACCCTAGGCGATCACCTACCTCTGCCTACCCGTCGTCCCGGCCCTGCTTGCTGCCACTACTCCCCCGTGCTCACCTCTCTGCACTCCTGCTTCCCTGGGCATCTCGGGCTCCTGGCGTGTCTGTCCAAACTCTCCAGGGTACATGCGCAACGGCTCAGTGAGTTTTAAAGGGCCAGTGTGCTGGTAATTGGCTAATTGCTGGGTGCTTACCCTATATCCTCTGGCCATTTCCCAAGCTCCCTTGCCAGATCTATTGTGCTCATGCCCTTAGTGTACTATGTTCCTAGTTTCCACTGACCACGTTTGTCTGCTGCCTGCCTTGACCTCTCTGCCTTTCATTGACTATGAATTCACCTCCGATTCTGTACCACGCTGCAGCCTGGCTGCCACTGCAAGTTACGTCAGAGGTAGCAATCTGGGTGTCTCCTGCCGCATGAGTCCAATCTGCCTTGCAGGGGGCTCTGGTGAAAATCTGGAGGCATCTTAGACTCCACTCCCTGAGGTTGCTTACACCACCTCCTTTACACTTTGTTGCCCATAGCAACCAATCAGAGCTCCCCTTGGATTTATTCACTATATTAAATAAAAGGGGAGCTGTGATTGGTTGTTATGGATAGCAAAGAAAGTCTTAGACCTAGACAGTTTTTATACATGAGGCCCTATGTCTTTAACTGGTACCATTTTACACATACCTGTTAGGTGGCACTGTCAATGTTCTGTTTAAGGTTGCTGTAGAGGCTCTTACTCTAATGTCCATGGAGCATGAGCCTCTTATCTCTGTCAGGTTCAGAGCCCGATACAGAAGAAGACCAGATCACCACAGAGCTCTAAAGAGGCAGTAATGGGAGACAGGTAGTTTTTTTCTTTTTTTTTTCTTTTTTTTTTTGTGGATAACCCCTTTAAAATCCGAAATAAGACATTAAATAAAATGGATTGTACTTGAAACACATTTAGAGCTGGAAACTGGTGATATATTGTGATCCACACTGTGCAATGCAGGATTTTGAAGTTCTTTCAATATGTTGAGTATTAGAGTTTAATCTATTGTACTTTTCACATCAATGGAATTAGTGAGTAAAATTTTTCTTGACATTTCAGACTAATTAAAAAATGGGGCTAATCTGGAAATCCTTAAAATGAAAGGAATATCCCGGAGTGAGAAGCAAATCATAGGAGATTATCACATTCATGTGAGTGGTAGAGTCCAGCACCTTTGAAAAACATAACCTTCAAGTGGGTTGAAAAGGCTATAGAGAGAAGCTTAAGTGAAATCCCAAAGGGATGCCTTCATCACAAATAACTTGTGTTTAAATGAAAGTGTGCTCAATATCTTTTTCTATTATTTTTTATCAACTATAAATGAAGGTTGTATCGTGTGTAGAAAAATTATCTTTAGGTATCATATTTATTTTGTAGATCATAAAATGAACAACTTTGCCATTTATATGCTGTTACAAACAATCAATCAATGATTTATGACATTTACTTATACACTATGACTGGTGTTAATCGAACTGTTCGAGAAAAGTTGAGTTCGAACTCGTACTGAAACAAACATTTTACTATTCTATCAAGTAAATTTTTAAGTTCGACGAGGAGATCGACCCGCCATTTTAATCCTTGTCAGCACATTACTGCACTTTTGGCAGCCCTCAAATCAGTGCAGAGCACAGAGAAGAGACAAAAACGTCATAGCTGAGGTGTGGGGCTCTAACTGGTTACTAAAATCACATGACCATGTTATATATATTTCACTGTCTTGCGTTCTGAACGCCATTTTCAGCTCACTCTATGTACTATATTTTAAATAGTGGTTGACTGGTGAAAATTATTCTGAGTGGAGAAAAGTTCATTTTTGCAGTTTTGGGGTTCAGTAATTGTATAACACACCGTCTCCAAATCTTATATACAAATAAATATATTTTAAATAGTGCTGGGTTGGTAAAAATGATTCTGAGGGGAGAAAAGTTCATTTTGGCAGTTTTGGGGGTTCAGTAACTCAGGCTCTGGAGACGCCACGGGAATGGATTAGGCGGTAAGCATAACCACATAGAGTGTTTGATTCGGTTCATAGGCTTTCAATGGTGTAATTTTGGCTTTTTGATTTGTCTATTTTCTACATAGAACGGACCACCTCTTATTCCCATCTTCAGCCCTGTATCATTCATTGACTCTCTTTAGGGAGGTAAGGTGCATATGTTAGTCTATAGTTTGCAGTAACTAAGCAACAATTGACTATCACCTTTACAGTATTGTGCTGCAGACATTGTTCATTTATCTTGTATTGGGGGTGTGTTTATCTTACCACTACCACTGGTTTCGGTACCCTAATGATATGGACATCTATGTCATGCATTATTTTGTATTCCAATACAGTTTTTTCACTAAATCAATGTGATTTATTGCCTATCGCATTATTTATGTGATTTATTGCCTATCGCATTATTTATCTGTATTTCAATTCTATACCCTGGATCTCTACTTTGAATGTTGTTTCCCCAATTTGTCCCCTGAGGAGACTGGTTTAACATCATAGGGGCCGGTCGAAACATGTTGGGACGGGACTGTAGGGTCTTTTTAGGGACTTTGTAGATAAGGTTCCTGACGGGAACGCCCTTATTGGGGCGATACTCCTGATTTTGGATAGGCTAGGGACTAGTATTGTTTTAGGTCCTCATAGGGTCTTTCTGTGTGCATTAGTGTGCTAGTCCCAGTTTGTTTAGCTTAGACCATCGTCTTTGTGTTTTCATGGAGAGTTATATCACTCGTGGTTGTGATTTTAATAATTATCATTAAAAGTTAATTTTTAAGACTATTCCCCTTTTTTGTACTTAATCGGTTCAGTAATTGTATAACACACCGTCACCAAATCTCCTACACAAAGAAATGTATTCTAAATGGTGGTTTATTGGTGAAAATTATTCTGAGTGGAGAAAAGTTTATTTTTGCAGTTTTGGGGGTTCAGTAATTATATAACACACCGTATCCAAATCTCCTATACAAAGAAATATATTTTAAATAGTGGTTGGTTGGTGAAAATTATACTGAATGGAGAAAAGTTAATTTTTGCAGTTTTGGGGTTCAGTAACTGTATAACACTCCGTCTCCAAATCTATACAAAGAAATATATTTTAGATAGTGGTTGGTTGGTGAAAATGATACTGAGTGAAGAAAAGTTCACTTTTCTCTGTTGCTAAATCTTACTCAACGCCAAAAAGTGTAATTTTGCCAGATTTTAAGTCCACATAATGCTGAAATATACCAGTGCGTTATTGTGATCCACATATATATGTACACACCTCTCTTTTTTATTACATATATCTTGTGCCACTCGCAAAGCTATAATATTTAGCTATTGAAGATGGTGAAAACTAGAGGTGGTAATCGAGCAAGGAGGGGCGTAGGAAGTGGAGATAGAGGTGCAAGACAAGGCACTCCTTCCAGTGCTCCAGACAACACACAAGCGAGCACATTGTCAGTTGCAGGACCGTCAGGCCTGTCATTGCTTGCTCAATTCCTTGTGCATCTCATTACTGAACAGCGTCACCAATCTGTTCTTCAATGGTTATTAGACCCTACATCCAGCAGTTTTACCTCCTCATTCTCTCAGTTACGGCCACAAATGTCATCATCATCATCAGTCCAACCTGAAGCAAACACGGGCCGTATGTCACAACCCAATATACAGACCACTCTACATAACCCATATTCTGAAGAGCTCTTTGATCACACAATGCGGTTGGGGTCAGAAGGCATTTCAAAAGATCAAGAGGCCAAAGAGGATGATGCCCTCAGAGGAAGAGAATGAAGCTCATCCGTCAGCAGAAATACGGAGTTTTCAGTAATGCCTCGTAGTACCTGTGGCTTCTAGCCCACAGCTTGAGGATGTAGACTGTGAGGAAAAGGAAATCACTTGTGATGATGATGACATTGCGGATCCAACGTGGTCTTTTGAGCAGCAGCTGGCGTGCACATCATCAGTGGAGGTGGAGAATGATGTGGTAGTGTCAGTGTGGGTCAGGTCTCAGAAAGGGAGAGGGCAGTCACACAAGTCCGTTGACATGACGCTGCCAGCCATGGTCAATGGTGGCAGCGGGAACACTGGTACTAGGTTTTCACAGTCGAAGAGGTCCAGGACCTGTGAAGCCTGGGCCTTTTTCCAATCAAGCCTCAGATTTTCCGACTGACCTCATATGCCAAATTTGCCGTCCATGCGTCAGTAGAGGAAAAAATGAAAAGAGTTTAAGCACCACGAGCATGAACAGGCACATGCATGGAAAGTATGAACTGCTGTGGAATAGTCGCTTGGAGAAAAAAGACCACACAGGTCCTGGGCTTCCAACCACTGCGATATCTTTTGCCTCCTCCTCCTCTGCCACTTCCAAACCCAAGCGGTCCTCTGCTGCCGATGTTCTGGAGCAGCATGAGCTAGCACCATTCCCAGTCCCAGATACTGTCAGCTGATTCCCACCACCAGCAACACAGCCTACACCTTCCCCTTCCACCAGTGTGACCTGCATGCTGTACAGCAGCCAATCCGGCAGCCAGCCTGCTGTGTACCAGATGTTGGAGCATAAGAAACGCTTTCACCCCAACCATACCAAAGCCAAAAGCCTGAAAGTTGGCATTGCCAGGCTGTTGACCTTGGAAATGTTGCCTGTGCGCCTGGTGGACACAGATGGGTTCCTCCCGTTATAGCCCTGACATGCCCCCAATATCAGATGTAGAGCAGGCATTTCTTCACCAGAAAAGCTGTCCCTGCCCTGGCCTGCCACATTGCAGAAATGATCTCCAGCCCGTTGGCTGCATCTGTGTCCACCAAAGTCCATCTCATTACAGACACATGGACTAGTAAGCACGGTCAAAAGCATTACATCTCACTAACTGCTCACTGGGTGAGTTTGGTGGATGACAGTGCCTCTGGTGATGGGTCTTGCCCAACACTCCTCAACACTTCTGGGAGTCCAGATCCTCAACAGGTAGCATCACATGCCAAGAGAAACCAGGCGGTTCTCAAATTAATTTGTCTTGGAGACCATCAGCACACAAATCAAGAGCTGTGGATGGCTCTGCGCACTCGGACCGACCAGTGGCTGGGTGCTAAGAACCTGGCGCCAGGCAAGTGTGCGACAACGGGAGCAATCTCCTTGCTGCCCTTAATATCGGTAGACTTACGCACATCCCTTGACTGGCACATGTCATGAACCTGGCTGTGCAGAAATTTCTTAAGCGCTACCCAGGTCTTGACTGTCTGCTGAGAACAGCTCAAGGTCTTAGCTCACACTTCCGGCACTCGCACCCTGCTTCGGCACAACTGGCAGCGTTGCAGCGGGATCTGGGCCTCCCCGTCAACCGTCTGATATGTGATGTGGCAACACGCTGGAATTCCACCCTTCACATGCTCCAGCGATTGTGGAAGCAGTGTAATGCCATTATGCAGAATGAAATGTCACATTGCCTGACTAGCAGTGGTGCGTATCTCGGGGTGTTGACCCATAGAGAGTGGAGACAGGTGAAGGATTTCTGCAACATCCTTGGCAGTTTTGAATAAGCCAACAAAATGGTCAGTTGGGACGATGCCATTGTCAGCATGACAGTTCTGGCTATACTTTTACTGAAACAAGCGTTAGGCACTCTGCGGCAGCAGGTCCCAGCAGTGATGGAGGAGCAGGACACAGACACAGAGCCTTACTCGCCGGAGGATGTAGAAGGCCCGACTGTTTCGCAATTGTATAGGTCTTCTTTAGGCGGTGGTTCTAGGTCAAGGACGGGTGCAGGACGGCAGTTCAGCTCACACAGTAGAGCATGTGAGGCTAGCCAGGGCTCTGGTGAAGGTCAGGATGAGGAAGTGGAGGAGGAGCCAGGGGTGGACGCCACCGATACTGATTACCCTTCAGTGGTAAGTGGTTGGCACAGATTACAGGAGGAAATCCCATTAGTGCCCCTCGACCCTGAGACTTGGGAGATCTCGGCAGCATCTCACACATGAGTGCTTGGATGCTACAGTCATGGCCAAAAGTTTTGAGAATGGCACAAATATTATATTTTCACATGATCTGTTGCCCTCTGGTTTTTATGTATGTTCGTCAAATGTTTTTATCACATACAGAAATACAAGTGCAATCATATTATGATTAACAAAAGCTTTTATTGACAGTTAGAATGAGTTAATGCAGCAAGTCAATATTTGCAGTGTTGACCCTTCTTCTTCAGGACCTCTGCAATTCTCCCTGGCATGCTCTCAATCAACTTCTTGACCAAATCCTGACTGATAGCAGTCCATTCTTTCACAATCAATGCTTGCATTTTGTCACAATTTGTTGTTTTTTGTTTGTCCACCCGTCTCTTGATGATTGACCACAAGATCTCAATGGGATTAAGATCTGGGGAGTTTCCAGGCCATGGACCCAAAATCTCTATGTTTTATTCCCTGAGCCATTTAGTTATCACCTTTGCTTTATGGCAAGGTGCTCCATCATGCTGGAAAAGGCATTGTTGATCACCAAACTGCTTTTGGACGGTTGGGAGAAGTTGCTCTTGGAGGACATTCTGGTACCATTCTTTATTCATGGATGTGTTTTTAAGCAAGACTGTTAGAGAGCCGATTCCCTTGGCTGAGAAGCAACCCCACACATGAATGGTTTCTGGATGCTTTACAGTTGGCATGAGACAAGACTGGTGATATCGCTCACCTTGTCTTCTCCGAACAAGCTGTTTCCAGATGTTCCAAACATTTGGAAAGGGGATTCATCAGAGAAAAAGACTTTACCCCAGTCCACAGCAGTCCGCTCCCTGTACCTTTGGCAGAATATCAGTCTGTCCCTGATGTTTTTTCTGGAGAGAAGTGGCTTCTTTGCTGCCCTCCTTGACACCAGGCCTTGCTCCATGAGTCTCCGCCTCACAGTGCATGCAGATGCACTCACACCTGCCTGCTGCCATTCCTGAGCAAGCTCTGCACTGCTGGTAGCCCGATTCCGAAGCTGAGACACTTTTAAGAGAGGGTCCTGGCACTTGCTGGTCTTTCTTGGGCGCCCTGGAGCCTTTTTGGCAACAATGGAACTTCTCTCCTTGAATTCCTTGATGATGCGATAGATTGTTGACTGAGGTGCAATCTTTCTAGGTGCGATACTCTTCCCTGTTAGGCCAGTTTTGTGCAGTGCAATGATGACTGCACGTGTTTCTCTAGAGATAATCATGGTTAACAGAAGAGAAACACTGATGCCAAGCACCAGCCTCCTTTTAAAGTGTCCAGTGGTGTGATTCTTACTTAATCATGACAGATTGATCTCCAGCCCTGTCCTCATCAACACCCACACCTGTGTTAATGGAGCAATCACGGAAACGATGTTAGCTGGTCCTTTTAAGGCAGGCCTGCAATGAAGTTGAAATGTGTTTTGGGGGAAAAAGTTCATTTTCTAGGCAACTATTGACTTTGCAATTAATTGCTGTTAAGCTGATCACTCTTTATAACATTCTGGAGTATATGCAAATTGCCATTATAAAACCTGATACAGTAGACTTTGTAAAAATTAACATTTGTATCATTCTCAAAACTTTTGGCCATGACTGTACATTACCTGCAACATGATCCACGCATCAAGGCAATAAAAATGAACAGCGATTACTGGGTGGCCACCCTCCTTGATCCACGCTACAAGACAAAAGTGAGCAATTTCCATCCACCCACAGAAAATGGCAGTAGAATGCAGGATTTTGAAATAGTGCTCATTGACCAACTCGAGACATCTTTTGCATCTTCTTCACATTCTAATGTAACGGTGAAACAACGTCAGCAACACAGCAGCAGTAGAATGGCAAATAGCCGCAGCAGCAGGGTGATATTTGGCAATTGATTTTTACCACCTCACCAAAGCCTGCAAGGCAGGGTAGCATGCAGACACACAGAGAGCGCCTTAAGACCGTGGTCCATGACTACCTGCGGCTCAACATCAATGTTTTTGCACTTAATTTGGACCCATTCAACTTCCGGGTGTCCAAACTGGATGAATGGCCTGAGATTGCTCGACATGTCATAGAAGTTTTATCCTGCCAAGCAGCCAGCGTTATCTCGGAATGCACATTCAACACAGCTGCCAAACTGACTGTATAACTGACAAACGTATCCGTCTTTCCCCTGACAATGGGGATTGTTTGACATTTATAAAAAATTAATTAAGCGTGGATTTCTGAGTTCTGACCATTTTGTTGCTCCAGTTGCCGATGTCACTAACTAGTAAACTGAAGCACGTCTTCTTGACAATGTGAAATACACATTTATACTACACTACATCTCATGGCTGTAGTTCCTGTGCCTGCTGCTTCTACAAATTGTATTCTACTGCTGCTAACAGCTAGACTTACAGCTAAATTTATTTTAAAATATACATCTGAATATATGTATCTGTAATATACACTGTATACACCTCTTACTAATTCTCCTTGTAGCCCTCCAAATATTTATTTTTTAAATGCCTCCACCTGTACTACCACCAAATGTACTAAATCCTGTTATCCTGAACCTTGATGTTTCCCATTGGCATGTTCTTGCTGCCACCAATGATACTGCTGCCTAATCTTGTCGAACCGGAATCTCCATGTTCCCCATTGCCATGTTCTCGCTGTCACCAATGGTATTGCCGTCTAATCTAGTCCAGCCTGCAGAGGCGTAACTTCAAGTTCTGGGCCCTGGTGCAAAAAGTGAAATGGGGCCCCCCCATTACCAGGGCTGCCATCAGTCATCTATTAACTGTTTCATGGCCCAATACAGCCAAATCATATGGGGTCCCCACCCATTACTAGTTCCTACTTTTTAACATATCAGTGGGCCCCATTTTGATTAGGGCCCTTGACAGGAGTACTGCCTGTACTGCCAAATTGGCACCCCGGCTAGTTACCATGGAAGGAATGAAGTATTTTAGCCTCTCAATTTTTTTTCACTCTGAGAACCAAATTTTCTTCACTAACTTTTTCCATATATCCAGTTTACTGTTCTGGATGCTAATTGCAGCTTCTCTTCACCTGTATAGGTATAAAAATTAACCCGAACGTTTTCTCCCCTTGACTTTAATGGGGTTCGCGTTCGAATCGAACCTCGAACCCAACACCACTTTTGTTTGAAGTTTGACTTAAACTCAAACATTTTACTGTTCACTCATCTCTAACTATGACACCATCTGGTATAGAAAAATAATAGTACAATGCATGCCCTATTAATGATCTGTACTGGTGGGCACACATGCTCAGTCACTCACCCCACAGACAGTTTTATATGTACAGATATGAACAATGCACATGCCTACTTAGTCATTATTGTTGTATTTTATTATATTTTCATTCATTTCTAATAGCGTGTGTATGGTGGATGCCGCACAGTAAAAAATTTTTTACTGCTTTGGATCCCATGTTACATATATATAGTAATAGTAATTAAAAAGTAAAAAAAATAATCATCTGATGTAAAAAGGTGAAATGACTTAACCTTTGGCAATAAATGCTTGTTGAGCATTTAAATAATCAGTTATGCAAACTTTAAAATTATTGTTCACTGTTATGACATTGAAAAACTATATGTAAACTTGATTTGCTTGATCAGTAGCTGACATGTGACAATATTAAATAAGTAACAAGTAACTTTCAACCTATTGACAATGAAAGACAAAAATGTCCATCCTGAACAGCAATATGTCAATCAGGAAAGGGGGATAGCCCCGACCCATCTTAAATGCTTTAACTGCATTCTTCCTTCAATACATTGTCCTGTCCCCTTTGCTGGAAAACACCTCCAAAGTATAATGTTTCCATCCCCATGTTCCATGGTTGTGATGGTGTTCTTGAGGTTGTACTCACCCTTCTTTTTTTTTCCAAACACGGCAAGTGGAGTTGATACCAAAAAGTTCTATATTGGTCTCATCTGACCACATGATCCTCTCCCATGCTTCTTCATCCAGATGGTCATTGGCGAACTTCAAACGAGCCTGGACATCTCCTGTCGTGAGCAGGGGGACCTTGCATGCCCTGGAGGTTTTTAATCCATGACAGCATAGTGTGTTACTAACAGTAATCTTTGCGACTGTGGTCCCAGCTCTATTCAGATAATTGACAAGATCCTCCTGTGTAGTTATGGGCTGATTCCTGACCTTTACCCCACAAGGCGAGATCTTGCATGGAGCCCCAGACTGAGAAAGATTCACAGTCATCTTGTGTTTCTTCCATTTTCTAATAATTGCGCCAACAGTTATTGCCTTCTCACCAAGCTGCTTATCTATTGTCCTGTAGCCCATCCCAGCCTTGTGCAGATCTACAATTTTGTCTCTGGTGTGTTTAGACAGCTCTTTAGTCTTTGCCATGGTTGAAAGGTTGGATTGTGATTGAGTGTGTTGACAGATGTCTTTTATACAGGTAACAAGTTCAAACAGGTGCAATTAATACAGTTAATGAGTGCAGAGTAGGAGGACTTCTTAAAGAAAAACTAACAGGTCTGTGAGAGCCAGAATTCTTGCTGGTTGGTCGGTGATCAAATACTTATTTCATGCAGTAAAATGCAAATTAATTATTTAAAAATCATACAATGCAATTTTCTGGATTTTTTTTTATTTTGTCTAAAAATTACAGCTCTCTCCATTCTTTGTAGGTGGGAAAACTTGCAAAATCCCCCAGCCTTCCAAGAGCCACAACTTTTCTATTTTTCCTTCTACATAGGCATATGTTTGCTTTTTATATTTTTCATTCCTCATATAAATGATAGGTTATCTGTATTCTGCAGGTTAATATGACAATACCAAATATGTAGAGTTTTCGCCATGTTTTAGTATTGTTATAAAACATTCTCTATTTTTTTTAAATTTGAGATGGAATGCTATTTTCTGTGACCAATAACTTTTTGTTCTTCCACCTATGGACCTGAGTGAGGATACATTTTTTGCAGGCTGAAATTTAGCTGCCTTGTGAACCATTTTTGGACCGTTTGATCACTTTTATTCCAATTTTAAATGGACATGAAATGATAAAAAAAAATAAATGCAATTTTTGCATTTGGAATTTTTTTTTCTTCTGGGCTGTTCAGCATATGGGATAAATTATGTTATATTTTATTAGACTGGACTTTTATGTATGTGATGAAATACATTATATTTACCTTTCTTCATTTTTTTATTTGTAAAATGGCAAAAGTGGGGTGATTTGAACATTTAATTTTTTTTTACTATTTTATACCTTTAATACATTTTTTTCGTTTAAAATCAAGTCCCCTTAGGGTAATTGACCGTTAGGCCTCGTTCACATGGCTTATTCTGGGACGGGTTGCAGCCGTACTGCGCGCCGGATTTGCGCTGCAGTACGGCTGGAATCCGTCCCAGTCATTACGGTAATCCACAGTTGTCATAGAGAACTGTGGATTCCGTCTCTTCTCCCCGCTCGGCGAATATGGGGCCAGCGAGCTGTCGGCCCCCCGCCCTGACCCCCCTGCACGGCTGCTGGCGTAATTGCGGGCCGAAATCCGTCCCCGCAATTACGTTGGCAATAAGCCGTGTGAACATTGCCTTAGGGGGCTTGATAACCAATACACCCTTCTTGTATAAATAAACAAAGATTATTATTATTAAATAACAAACTGATACCAAAAGAGAGAGCTTACAATCTATATCTATCTGTCTGTCTGTCTACAATTGAAACCAGAATTTTACATACACTATATAAAAAGACACATATGCATGGTTTTTTCACTATCTGACATGAAATCAGAATAAACCTTTCCCATTTTAGGTCAATTAGGAACCAAAATTATTTATTTTTCCCAAAAATGCCAAAAAGAGAGGACAGAAAATTTTTTTTAATGGCATTTTTTTTACTTTCTGCAAAGCCCAAAAGTTTACATACTTTTTTTTTAGTTTTTGGGTTTGGGCTTGCTTTTAAAACGGTTGATTTGGTTAAAGTTTTGGATACCCTTCCAAAAGATTCCCAAAATTTAGTTGGTGGGAATTTTTTGGCCCTTTTCCTGCAAAAAATGGTGGAAACGGATTTAATGTTTGTGGGGTTGCTTTGCTTGCACCTCCCTTTTCAATACTTTTTTAAATTGGATTGAGATCAGGGCTTTGTGATGGCCACCCCCAAAAACATTTGATTTGGGTTTTTCTTTAAGTCTTTTTGGAGTATGCTTCAGGTCATTGTCCTTTTGGAAAAAAAACCATTTAAAACCCAAAGGCTAAACCCTTTTAAACCCATTTTCTTTTTTCCCTCTTGATGCCATTTTTTTTGTGAAAAAGCACCAGTTTTCCCCTGCAGCAAAAAAAACCCCTCCACAACTTGATGTTTGGACCCCCCGTTTTTTCAAAAGTTGTGTTGGTGTTTTTTGACATAAAAAGTTTCCCCCTTTGTTTTCCCAAAAAGTAACGTTAGTCATTATGGGAAAGCATTAAATTTTTATTTTTCATCAGCCCCGGATTTAAAAAAAATGTAGGTCTTTGTTTAAAAATTGTTTTACAAATCTTAATCTGGCTTTTTTTATGTTTTTTTTGGGGAGTAATGGTTTTTCCCACTGGCGGGAAGGGGCCTTCACCCCAATGTTGTACAGTACTTTTTTTTCATGGGATAAGGGAAAAAAACAATTTACCCTTCTCCCCGGGCATCTTCAAAAGGGTTTTTTGCAATTTTTTTCCCTTGGGTTGATATGCACTGTCAAAACCTTTAAGCACATTTCCCCTGAAAACGCAAAACCCCAAATTCCTTCCTGAGTGATAAGTTACCCTGGACACCCCCTTCAGTTGAACAGGCATTGGGGGTATCTGGAAATTGCCCCGGCAAGGAGGATACACACTTTTGCAAGCCCCACATTTTCTCTTTTGTTATTTTGGGTTGGTTTCTTTGATTTTTCTCTAATGTTACACAAAGAAGCAGTGTTTTTTTGGTTTTGTGTTTTTTAAAATCCATCCATAGGTGTGTTGAAAACTTAAATTTTTGCAAATAAATCAGAAACCCTTAAAAAAAAGCATGACTCTTTTCTTAGGCCCTGTCCAAAAAGGCATAGAAATTGCTGTGTATGAAAACTTTTGACTTTGCAGAAAGTAAAAAAAAATTTGCCTTAAAAAATTCTCTCTTTTCATTATTCGGGCCCTTTTTGGCAAATATAAAAAATTTTTTGGTAATCCTAATTTCCCTTTAAAACGGGGTAACTTTTATTCTGATTTCATGAAAAGGTTAGTGGGAATAACAAAAAAAGTGTCTTTTTAAAAATTTTGTTTTTAAAAACTTTTTGGTTTAAACTGATCGGTTATCTTTTCTATTTATCTTTTATCTATCTACTATCTATCTAGCTATCTATCTATCTATCTATTTTATCTATCTTTTCTCTTTTTTTACAGTCTATTCTCTATCCATTTTTCCTGTCGGCATTGTACCCCCAGATACCCTTGAAGAGGGGACTGTTTAGAAGGGCATATGTGTATGTGTAGGTATTGGGATGGGTAAAAGCCTTTTTTTTGTTTTTCCCTTGCTATATTGCATTTCAATTCCATATTGAATATTATATTTATTAATGTGAACTAATATTATTTTGTTTTATATAAGTTAACATATGGTGCTTGGCATAAAAAAAGGAAATTTTTTTATTTTTTAAAATTTTGGCCCTAAATTTAAATTGTGTTGTAAGTTTTTAGACAGTAAAGTTAAAATATGCACCAGTTTTATTAGGGGGCTCTTGCAAATTTGAAAAAACCAGTCAGCTTTAGATTTGCCCTAATTTTGAGATCATTTTTTTTTTGGGGCTTATTTTTTCTCCCCCCCAAAAAATTGGGTGCTTTTTGCTGAGTTTTTGTTTGCAGGTGTCCACCATGAAGTCAAAATCAATTTTTTTCAGGGGGTCGGCGGGGGGGCAGCTGCGGCTCCCGCGACCAAAACCGCTCCGGGCCCCGGGCCCCGGTGTGTTTTCCCTTACCCGTCCCCCCGTCGGTAAACGTTTGCCCCCGCCTGTCTGGGGCCCCCCGGGGGGCCGGTGACCTTTTGTTTAGGCCCCGGGCGCGGCCGGTTTCTTTAGTTTTAAAAAGGGCCCAAACCCCCGAAAATTGGTTAAATTTGGGTGGGCCCCGGTGGTTTTTTTTTAAAGTGATACCCCCCCACCCACTTCCTGCCGGTCGTTGGGGTTTTAAGTGGACTTTTCGTGGGGGGTTTGTTTGAAATGTATCTTTCCTGTTCGGTTTACCCGTGTACCAGACCCCCTTTGCTTAGTTTCCTGCCCTTTTGTTTTTTTGCTCCCTCCCCCTGACCGTCTGCCTGTTACTGCCACAAAAAACCTCTGCCGCCTCCCCTGCCTCCTGCTGGTCCCTGACTCCCCTTTTGGATTACGATTTTTGTACATGCTGTACCCCGGCCCGCCACCCAAAAGCAAAGTCAGGGCCAGGGGGTAACGACCTGGTAGCCTCACGCCGCAGAAAAGCCCAAACCCCCGTTTTGCGAGGGCTCGGGTTTAAAAACCGGGGGCTACTTAGACCCCGTTCCCGGGCCCGTGGTTTAGTCGTCATCGTTTGCTTTGGCCCAGCAAACCCACCCCTCCCGTTCATTTGGGAAACGGGCCCATGGTTTTCCGCAGGGTCCCCTTTGGGGGGGCCCGGGGTTTCCGGGAACGTCTGGGACAGCCGTGGGTCCGGAAGTCCCAGGTATTGACCCAGTCGCGGCCCATGTTAAAGGAACCCCTACCCCAGCCCTTTCAACCCCCGCCTGCGACGGGCGTTTGCCCCCCCGGAACCAGTTGCCCCCGTCCCTGGCCCTTTTCTTGCAACTCCCGTTCCTTTCACGCTATGTTTGGGGGGTTCCTAAAAAATTTGCCGTGGCTTCATAGTCAATGCTTACCCAACTTGGGATTTTGGGGGCCCAAATTCCCCCTGACGGGTTTAAGGGGGCCTTTTTGTTTTTTGCCTTTGTCTGGGCCTGGGCCACTCCTTTATGGGACCCGAGGAGACCCGCGGGACGGCGAATCTAAAAAACCTTCCCCAGGGGTTCCGCAACGTCTTTGGGGAAACCCCGGGCCCGAAACCTCCTCCCCCCGGGGGGGGCTTTGCTCGTCTCCTTTCCGGGGCAAACCCCTTTGGGTCACTACCCCGAGAGTTTCGAAACCCGGGCCTTGTTTTGAAGGGGGAATTTAATGGGTTTGGGCAACTTTTGGCAGGGGCCTTCGGGCCATTTTAAAGGTTTGGGGCTCGGGGGTGGGGGACCCTGGGCTTTCTACCGGGAAATAAAACTGTTCAGTTGGCCTAAACGAATAGACATTGGGTTTTGCGGAGGGGAAAAAACAAGAGCTCCGTCTTAAACCGGGGGTTAACCCGCCCATGCCGGCTACCACGTTTGGTCCCGTTTTCCCAAATTTGTTCTCCAATCCCTTATAAAGGGTTCCGGAGAAACCGGACCCGTATGAATCGAAAGACCCACTTGCCCCAGGAAGAATATTTGCGGTCGCCTGAGGCGGGTTTTGTTTTAAATGTGGGGGTTTTCTGGCCACTTCTTTGGGGGACTGTCCGGGTGGCCCGGGAAAAATCACGCAAAATTAGGGTTCCCCAGGATTTGGCGTTCCCTAGGAGTCTGTGGAGCTCTCTCCGTTCGGGGACCATTCCCGTAGTAGGCGGAATTTCCCCGGGAAAAGACCTTCCAGGCCACCGCCTTTCCTTGATTCGGGGCCCGAAAGGGAACTTTATACCCGGGGGTTTGGGGGGTCCCCAATTTCCCTTTCCCCAAAGTGACCCCTTTGCGGGGACCCCCTTTGTAAAATTTCCTTTTTTAGTGGCAAAATGCCTAAGGGATGTGTTTTGGGGTTCTGCACGGCACCTCCTTCTACAGTTTGGTGCCTCCACAAAGGAAACTCTAAAAGCTGCTGGCCCGGCCTCACCCCTTTTCCCGAGATTTCCGGGGCCCTTCCATGGTTGCAACGCTTGCCCCCCGGACCCTGGAAGGGAAACAACGGGGAATTACCCCTTTGGGGGCCCCCACGTCCCATCGCGCTCCCTTCCCGGGTTCTCCGTTCTGCCCCTTCGGGGCCCGCCCGGTAAAGTTTTAAAAACCTTTTTGGGGTTTTCCCACTCCGTTATCAGGCTTGGCCGATTTTTTTTTCCGAGAAAAACCCGGGCCCAAAAAACTCTGCCCCCGAAACGGCTTTTCAATTTTTCCCATTGATTGCTCCCCTTGGGACAACTCCCCCCCGAGGTAGAGTCTACCCCCCTTCTGTCCGGAGCCCAAAGGGGCTTTGCCCGAGTATACCCAGGAGAACCTCGGGAAGGGTTTTCATACGTAATTTCCTCCTCGCCTGCGGGGGTGGATTTTCTTTGTTGAAAAGAAAGACGGTTCTCTGGGACCCTGTATCGATTATCGGGGGGCTTAAAAGATTTTTTTATCAAGAATCGATAACCCCCCGCCTCTGATCTCGGAGCTGTTCCCCCATCCCCCTTCGCGGGGGCCCAGATTTTTTCCCAAATTGGATCTGCGGGGGGGATATAACCGGGTTCGTTTTGTGAAGGCAAAGAGTGGAAAACGCCTTTAAATACAGAGATGGTCCTTTTGAATACCCGTCATTTCCATTTGGCCTCTGCAACGCTCCGGCAGGTTTTTCCAGAACTTTGTAATGAAATCTTCCGGGGACCCCCCTTTTCGGGCTGCGTGTTGTTTTTCTTGCGATATTTCCCAATCTTCTCCCGGGCCTGGGACTATCGCCTCCACGGGCCGCCAGGTACTCAGACCCTTCCGTGACCACCCCGCTATATGCTAAACTGGGGAAATGCCTTTTTTGAATGCCCCCTCGTTGCCCTTCCTGGGTTCATCGTTTCGGATCAGGGGAAACCAAATGGCCCTTCGAAATTGTCTGCCCGTTCTTTCAATGGCCTCGTCCAGTGGGTTCCGCTCCATCCAACGGGTTTTTTTTGGGGGTTTGCAAATTATTACAGACAATTTATCCCCCATTTTTCCAGCCCCGGGGGGCCCCCCCTGGTGGCCCTTACGAAAAAAAAAATGCCCAAACCCAAATCATGGGCCCCCCCCCGAGGCTCAAGAAGAAATTTTATCGCCTGAAATCGGCATTCGCTTTTTGCACCAGTGCTGTCTCGCCCGGGGCCACAGCGCCCCTTTATCCTCGAGGTTTGAAGCCTTTCCCCGGTAGGCGCCCGGAGCGGGTTTTTTCCTTTAGAAGTCCCCCTCTGGAAAATACTTTCTTGCGGGGGGCTTCTCCCAAAAAACCCTTTACCCTAAACCCAAAAAAAATTATATATCGGAGATCGGGGAAATTTCTGGCCAAATTTAAATTAGCCCTAGAAAATGGCGGGCACCCGCTGGAGGGATCGCACCCCATCGGTTTTATTCACCGGTCACAAAAATTTTCTCCCACCTTTCAGTCTGCCCAAAAGGGCCCGAATCCCCGGCAAGCTAGGTTTATCACTCTTTTTTTCCCCCAGATTTGATTTCCTTCATCAAATTTTTGGCGGCTGGCAAGAAAATTTTAGAGCGAAGAACCCCTTTTTTATCCCCGGGCACGGGGGAAACTTGGGGGCCACCTCTTCAGCATAAAAAATTCCTCCTGAGGTTTTCCTCACGGCGGTCCTGGGGACCTTCAACACCTTTCCCCCCCGGGGAAGACCTAAGTTTCTTTCCCCTATGCGGGCTGTGTCCCGAAAATGGCCCAAATCTCGCTCAGGTTTGTTTGAGGGTTTGTCCCCGGGCCGTTTTTCTTTCCCGTGCCCGTAACAAAAGGGCCCCCCCCTCTCGGGCCTGCGGGTCTGGCCCCGCCTTCCCCGGGGCCAGAAAAACCTTTTGGGCGCATTTTGCGATGGATTTTTTTTTACTGACCTCCGGCCTCCTCCGGGAAACACGGTCTTTTGGGTTGTGGGTCGAAAAGGTTTTTTTAAAATGGGCCCCCCTTTGTTCCTTAAACCCGGGTTTGCCCTCCGCTTCCCAGCTAGCCCCCAAACCCCTTCTTCCGTCAATCTTTCGACTAAAACGGCTTCCCCTTTTCCTATCGTCTCAGATAGGGGGGGCCAAAATTTTTATTGAAATTTGGCGGGCCCTGTTTTGCTCAGTTTGCAGGTCCCGTTTGGGCTTCTTAATCGGGATATCATTTTCCAAACCAACGGGGGAGGTGGAGGGGTTTAACCCAAAATTTTAGGGTTTTTTATCTGCGAAAATTTTTTTGTCCGCTGCCGGATAAACTGGTCTGACCTCCCCTGGGGGGAAATTTTTCCCATTAAATTTTTTTCCCTTTGATTTTTGGGGTCCCTGGAGCCTCCCCCCTTTTTTTTTGTGTTTTGGGGTGCATCCCGCCCACCCCAACCCGGCCACCTGGGTTTTGACGTTCCTGCTGGGGGGATGCCCCGTACAGGACATAAAACACTTTTGGCAAGTTACTCGACAGGCCCTTTTACGGGCCTCCTCCCGCACTAAACTTAAGGGGGAAGGCACCGGAAAACCTCCTCCTGTATTTATGCCGGGTGATAGGGTGTGGCTTTTGGCCAAAGTTCATCAGGGTTCAAAAATGCCCCCGTAAAGTTGGGGCCCTAAGTATCTGGGTTTGTTTTTGATACTTTCCCGGAGCTTAAACCCCGGGGTCTTACCCAAACTTCGCTTGCCCCCCAATCTTCGTGTCCCGAAAGCCTTTTACGTCTCTCTCCTCAAGCCCGGGGGGTTTGGGGCTGAATGCTTCTCCCGTGGATCTGTCTCGCCCCTTTTCCCGGGGGCCAATTCCCGATAACATCTTTGAAAGGGCAAAAGGGGGTGCTTGGCAGAAGGGCAGTAAGGGGGGGGCGGGGTTTTTTCTCATTGATGGAAGGGGTTTGGGCCGGAGGAAGCGCTCCCTGGGGAACCTGAGGCCCAAACCCGTTCCCCCCTCCTCTCTAGGGGTTCCCAAAAAAAGGGGGGGGAAGACCCCCAAGGGGGGGTTTCTTTTTCTTGGGGGTGTCGCGGGGCTCTTGCCCCCGCCACGTCACCTTTCTCGCAGGGGGTCCTGCGCCCGGGGGCTGCGGGGGTGCCCGCGACCCCCCCAGTCCTGTCCCGGGCCCGGCCCCCATTCCCTTACCCCCTCCACGCCAGTGAAAAACTGTCCCCCCCCCTTTTGTCCCGGGGCCCTCGGGCGCGTTTCCCTGTGCTTTGGGCGCGCGCCGGGCTTCTCTAGGGTTTAAAGGGCCCGTGCCCGATAATTGGTCAATTGTCGGCCGCTGGTTTATTTTTGTGATTAACCCCCAGCCTTTTCCCGCCAAATCCGTTGGTGTGGTTACCCCGGTTTTGTTTAGAGTGTTATAGTCCTGTTCTGATTTCCTGTGTACCCCGACCGGCCCGCTTTCGTTTCCCGACCTTGCCCCGTTTTCCGCCCCCCCCCTGGACCCTTGCCTGTCTCCCGACTACGAACCTCTGCGCCCCCCTGACCTCCCGCCGGGGCCCCGACTCACCTTTGGATTACGATTTTTGTACCACGCTGGACCCCGGCCCCCCTTTGCAAGCAAGTCCCCCCAGGGGGAAAAAAACCCGGAAACCCACACCCCCAGCAAGTCCAACCCACTTTGCGGCGGGCTCTGGTGAAAACCGGGGGCTACTTAGACTGCGTTCCCTGGCGTGGCTTAGTCGTCATCGCTTGCGTTGGCCCAGCGAATCCACCCCTGCGTAACAGAGACCTTCTATTGTGCAAAAATAGTTCTTGCTGCAACATGCTGCACCAAAAATGCACCATATTAAGGCAGATTTTAAGACACTTTCAGATGCAACCACATTAGCAAATGAGGGCTATTGTTTTTATACATTAGCACAAAATGTTCTGAATCACCATGCACTCTGCAGAGTAAAAGGTAACAATAAGGAAATACAATAAAAAAGGAAGTTAAATAGTAAAACTCTGGTGACCTTATCACAGACAGGATCATTTAAATGTATTAGGGTACATCCACACAATGAGTAAAATTTACTCATCTGCTGCTGAAAAACATGTCAGATGATGCGGTTTTCAACGAATATTTCACATGCTTATTGCATGTGGATTTAGGGTGTTTTTTTTACTTGCAGTTTAAAGTCCCATTCATTTCTATGTGGTTTTGGATCTGGATCTGCGTTAAAAAGGACATATCAATGTTTTGGGCATGTTTTACACAAGGTTTTTAGCCATCCACATAAATAGCATCAATAGCAATGTTTCTTTACGGCGAAAAACCAACTGCTGAAAATATGCGTTGTATGAACTGTAATGCATCATTTCTATTGAGGTCAGTGGAGATGGCTTAGTTTTGGTTTTAGATGAGTATTTCAAGTCAAGTATTTCAATAGTCTTATGCTAAGTTTTTGCCAAGGCAGATGCCATAAATTTGCATCTTGAGGATTCCATGAACTGATAAATTCAGTAGATTATTTAATGGGAAAATGTAATATTTTCTTGTCTTTTCAGTTTAACTGAAAGTTTCCTTCGTAGTCTAAGATGACTTTATTAATTCCTGATTTGCTAGCCTGACAGTAACATTAAGATCCCTTCTCATACTGTGGTTATTTTGGATTGCCCCATAGTTGAACCTGAGTGTTATGTCCTGGAAAAAGTAAGCAAGGGCTTTTTCAGCACAAAACAGACAGGGGCTTTGGGACACGTGTTTCACTAAAAATATTGCTTTAAAAAAATTTAAACACAACATTACAGAAATCTTGTATGATGAAAGGGGAAGTGAGTTTTCCAAGTACTACTGCAATTTAACAGCTATCATACATGAGAGAAACATTTCAGAAGTAAAGTACAGAAGTCTGGTAACATTTAAGAAAAGCAAACCTTACAACATATAGAGCCCCAAACCATAGGTCATCCTTGAGGAGCAGTGTTGTTATTAAATGACATTTATTATTGAAATGTTTCAATGAGACAAATGTTAAAAGCAGAATCATGCAAGAAGTTTTTATATTTTTTTCTGCAGCTCACTTTTCAGCTTTGCTGTATAGACTGGTAAAGGGTTAACAGGGGGAGAGAATGTAATGACAAAATTCACCTACATAACAATAAGAACATTAGCAGGGCTGCTTTCCCCTACATGGGGGCACAGTGCGGGCAAGATTATTATAAAAAAAGGTCCCTTCCTCTCTTCCCAGTAGGTGTCTCTCCAGCCTGAGGGGAGGAGGGGTAGGGAATTCTGTGGCACAATACTTCAGGGGAGCAGAAATCTACCTGGGGCACTGATAGGAAGTCCTGTAGCTCTGCAGCCTCCTGTCCAGAACTCAATGTAGATGTTGGGACAGAGAGGAGGGGGAAAGGCGTCTCAAAATCCTGTGCTGGCCCGGGAAGCTGCCTGCTGCTCCTCTTTTGTGTTTCCCCCCCCCTTTATGATCGCTGTTGTAAACACCATGCTGAGTCTCGCATGGTGATCAGGTACATTTTGTGTCTCTGTACATGTGTGTGTGTACATAAATGTGTGTACATGGGTGTGCATGTGTGTACTGTGTATTTGGGGTACAAGGGGGTTTCTAGGTGTTACATGATTTTGCATTTGTATAGTTGTACATTGGTGTGCATGTGTGTATATGTGTGTGTACATGGGTGTGCATGTGTGTATGTGTACATTGGTGTGCATTTGTGTATACGGGTATGTGTGGGATGGTAGTTAGATGGGTGTAAATTGGTGTTAATGGGTGGCATGTGTTTACATGGGGTAGTGTAAAAGGGTGTGCTGTGTGACATGGTGTGTTTTGTGTTATGGTGTGTGTGACATGGTGTGTGTGTATCTGTAAGCCGTGGGTGTGCATTTGTCATTGGTGTGAAATAGGGCGTATTATGTTTGGTGTGCATGTCTGTTTTACATTTTGGTTGTAACATGTCTATGCATGTCTTTGTGCATTTCTGGTGTTCTGCTTTTACATCTTTTCCCCAAAAGCATACAGGGAAAACTGGTTTTAAACTATGGGGGACATTACCCAGCTTTCCCGGGTGCTAGATAGCCTGTCCAACCCCCAGAAAAGCTGGGTAATGCCATAAAATCTGCAGCAGATACCCAACTTTCCAACTGAGAATAGGTTGCTCCGGCATAAACATGATATATATATATATATAATATTATATAATATAAATATATATATATAAAATAATTTTATATTGTGTGTTTTCCTTTGGTACTATTTTCGTTGACTCATCGGTTAGCGTTTGGATTTTTTCCCTTAAAAAAAATGGTCAAAAGCGTGAGTTGGGAGTCTTTATTTAAGTATGAAAAATTACAGAAAATAAAAAAAAACACAAAAAGATTTAAAAAACCCTTATGGAAACAAAAAAAAACAAAAATATCAAAGGATTTTGGGGGACATGCTAATGATGATTTACACATGGAACTAACCCCAAAAACGACAGTCAATCCTTTTAAAAACCCCCAAAAAGACACTATAGGAAAAATTTTAAAAAAGGGTTTTTCAGCTTGGGGGCAAATGGAAGGAGGAACAAAGAAACTAACATACGTCTGCAAAAGACCAAACCGTCAAGCCAAAACAAAAAACAACAAGCAAGACAGCAAAAGAAAGAAACTGAATCAACGGAACAACAAGCAAAAAACGGGGAAAGTATAGCTGCAGCCATAAAAAAACAAAGAGGACAAGTAAGGAAAAAGTAAAAGAAGGGACCGTTGAAAATCAAGGAGATGGTAGTGTTGTATGTCTTACCCCTTTTGTATTGTCCGAAATACACCTAAAAGTACTACAAAAGGGACTGAATTTTACCCCCACCAAGGACTTTTCATTGTTCGATACTTTGTTAGATATTAATAAATTTGTTAGAGCGCTCACAGTAAAAAAATATTTTTTAGAACAAAAGGAGATAGAATATGAAAGTAATACACAAAAAGATAGAAGGGAAAAGATAAATATGGATAATGAATATGAGAAAATGCTGTTTGGTGAACAACAAGCACTTCTGTTGTTAAAAGATTGGGACAATCAGGAAACAAATAAAATAGAAAAAGAGGATATAGAAGTAGCTTATCATAATCCCACCTTCTATCCCACTAAGGCGCGAGTCAATGCCATGGAAGCCTTTCAGGCAACTATGGAAAGAGACCTAAAAACACTTATACAAAAAAATGTTGAAAGTCCAAAAAATAACAGGAA
This sequence comes from Phyllomedusa bahiana, assembly GCA_025379985.1. NCBI lineage: Eukaryota > Metazoa > Chordata > Amphibia > Anura > Hylidae > Phyllomedusa > Phyllomedusa bahiana. The sequence continues at coordinate 45,660 of JAODAL010011040.1, read as the reverse complement.
AAGACATAACATCAGTTATAAGGAACACCTAGCACTAAAGGAATTAAAAGAAAACCCTAATATCACCATCAAAATAGCAGACAAGGGGGGGGGGGGCAATGTTTTGATGGCCCCAGAATTTTATGGAAATCTGTGCAGGGGTCTATTGGAAGATACAACAGTGTGCAGGAAAGTAAAGGAGACTCCTAAACAAAATTTCCAAAAAAAACTCACTAAATTATTAGAGGAAGGGGTAAAGTTGGGGGCACTCAACGAAAAACAAAGAAAATATCTTGAAAAAGAACATGTACAAATCCCAGTATTCTATGGAGTTCCGAAACTGCATAAGAATCAATTTCCACCCAGCCTAAGACCTACAGTGTCCAGTAATGGTAGCCTGACTGAAAAATTTAATAGCTATATTGATAAGTACCTACAACCATTGGTCCAGATAGCACCGGGGTATCTAAAGGACAGTAAAATGGTACTGCAGACATTTCAAAATTTTACATGGTCCTCAAATTACACTTGGTTAACTATGGATGTAGTGAATTTATATTCTAACATCCCTCAAGACTTAGTCCTGCCAGCCATTCAATATCACTTAAAGAAGTCCAGCCAATATGATGAAGGGTTAATACTATTCCTATTGGAAGGTATAGATTTCCTTTTGAAACACAATTACTTCAAGTTTGGCAGTGACTATTATTTACAACAGATGGGGGTCCCAATGGGAGCTTCGGCTTCCCCAGTAATAGCGAACTTGTACATGTCGTGGTGGGAGCAGCAGATTGTCTTTAATGTGGAAAATCCTTTTTCACATTGTATACTTTGGTATGGGCGCTACATCGATGACCTCTTGATTGTTTGGGGTCGCGATGTAGCGTCCATACCGAAGTTTGTTGAGTACCTCAATTTGAATCAATTTAATTTACGTTTCACCTATGCGTACAGTAAAGAGGCAACACCATTCCTGGACATATATCTAAAAGGGAACATAGAGAAATCCAAAGTTGTAACGTCCCTTTACCGCAAACCCACTAGTGGCAACACATTGCTCAGAGCCAATAGTAGCCACTCAAGGCATACGTTGAATGCCATCCCTTTGGGTGAATCCATAAGTGCTAAAGAGGTCATGCACGTGAGAGGAGGACTTTGAAATGGAGAAACAGGAAATAATAAAAAGACTAAAAAGAGAGAGGAATATAAACAATATCAAATAAATAAAGCTTTGGAAAAATACAGAATAAAACGCAGGACGATTTATTGCAACAAAAAAAGTGTAAGTACAATAAAACTTTCACTAAGAATTCATTGGTGTTTTCTACACCATTTAACATAAATTTCAACAATGTAAAAAAGATATTTTACAAAAATCTAAATATCCTGCGACAAGATACTAGTCTGGCAAAAATAATAGATGAAGGAGTTGCTGTTGACCCCAAAAGAAACAGGACAATAGGGGATGAGATTACATCAAGCAATTATAATAATCAACATAATAAGACCGAAAAAATCTGGTTTTCACCAAAAGGTTCATTCCCTTGCGGGGGCCGCATATGCAATGTATGCAAATACATTACTAAAAGGAATACTTTCAAGGGCTATGATGAAATGAATAAAGAGTATAGCATACAAAAATTCATAAATTGCAATACGGACCACATAGTGTATGGCATGCTTTGCAATATATGCGATAAGTTATATGTGGGATGCAGTACTAGAAAATTTAAAACGCGAATAGCGGAACATTTGTATAATATTAAAAAGGGACAAACAACGTATTCAGGCATAGCAAAGCATTATATTGAAGAACATGCAGGGGAAGTACGAGGTTTATCTTGCTTCGGAATAGAAAAGGTTGAACGACCAGTGAGAGGGGGAGACTGGCAGCACAATGTGCGCGTGCGAGAGGCATACTGGATTCTGCAGTTGCAGACCAGAATGCCGACGGGTCTCAACTCCCGTAATGACTTGACATATATATATTAAAGAAGCCTTAACATCTATGCCCCCTAGCCAACGAATGTGCTAACAAAGGCGCATTTGATGCTGCATATGTTAAAGTAGCAGGTTTTTATATTATAGTATCGTGTGTGTTTTTAATGGAAAAGGAAAGGGTTAAGAGAAATGACGATGCACCTGACGTCAGGGAAAACCCAGTGTTTTTTAACCCGGACATTCACAACATGTTACCAAAACCGTGAACAAGGGCAAAGTTTGCCGCCCGAAACGCGTTGATTTCTTTGCTACAACTTTTTACCCTCTGCACTATTGCATTTATTATGAATAAAGATTTGAACTTTTATACTTCATTGGCTGAAAAAGTTCCTACTTACTTATATATATATGTGTTTTCCTTTAGGATTACATCATTGTCGTTGTACTACATCGGTTCAGCGTTTGGATTTTTACCCTTAATAAAATGGTCAACAAGCGATGTAGTTGGGGAGTCTTTATTTAAATAAAGTGTTTTTTTTCTGTTATGTCAGTGTGGATTGTTTTCCATTTATTTCCAGTGTTAGTATCTGACAAATGCCTCTTCATTGCTGTCACTTGGGCTTGGTGTCACCCAGTGGTGCTGTTTGCAACCCAAGGCTATGACACTAATCCCATGCCACTATTACCCCAGTAACTAACGCATCAGGGGTACTGAGAAGAGCCAGGTAACCATCAGAAGCAGACCATCACATTAGTCAGCCGCAGGCTGGTATTTTTAGAATAGGAATGGATCAGTGCCCATGGACTTTCCTATTTTGATAGTATCAGGCTGCAGCTGCTGGTTTTAACTTTGCTGGTTATGAAAAAACCAAGCTCTTCTCTGTACCTGTGGTGTGTTGGGTACTGGGGTAATAGTGACAAGGGGTTAGCTTGCATCTGCACCTTGGGTGACAAGAAACACCACTGGCTGACACCAAGCCCTACTGATAGTAAAGGAGAGGCGTCAGATCCTCCATTACTAACACTGGAAAAAAAATGATAAAAGAAACAGGGATAAAACACAAAAACACTTGATTTAAATAAACACTTCCGGACACCATCTCTTATTGACCATTTTATCAAAGAAATGGATTCAACCAATGCAACAAAGTTCAACAGGGAAATCCTTAGAGTAAAATAAACAGTACGAAAATTATAGACAATAGTAAACTTCATCCCCTGCACCCTCTGAGAATCATGCCTGTGGTTTATCTTCTGGTGGTACAGGGGATGGTGTTCATGCTGCACAATATGGGTACAGGCCACAACTGCAGTATAATCTCCGGGGGGTGGGTCCTCTGTTCCCCTTCCCAGGAGATTGTGAATGTAAGCTGGAACCTGAACCCCATCTCCTGAACCTACACCACCATTGTGTTATGTGGCATAGTGCCACCACAAAATACAACCCCTACCCATAACCCTCCACCACCCCCAATTATCACCCCATAGCCTCCCACCTCCACCTATCACCCAATTGCCCTCCCACCTCCACCTATCACCCCATGGGGAGTTTATACAGAGAGGTAAACAGATAGGAAGGTGATGGAAAAGTGAGGAGTCTAAGATGTTTGCTAAATACTGCAGTGATGAGTCATGGCTGGGAGTAGTCATCAGGGCAATCTGGAGCAGATGGATAAAAGGAACTAAATGTAACTGCCCTTTAATCACTTATATGTCTGCAGAGCCTGTGTACACTGATAAATGCCACTGTATGGTGGTAGTATTGACCCTAGTATAATGGTTTATATTCAGTCACTATGTGGTGGATATGTTGTGGTGGTACATTGTGATGGTATTATTCAGTCACTATGTGGTGGTGATATGTGGTCATGGTATTGTGGTATTATTCAGTCATTATGGTGATATGTGGTCATGGTGTTGTGGTATTATTCAGTCACTATGGGATAGTGATATGTGGTCATAGTGTGGTGGTATTATTAAGTCAATATGTTGTTGTGATATGTGATCATGATGTGTTGTTATTATTCAGTCACTATGTGGAGGTGATATGTGGTCATGGTGTTGTGATCTTCATTCACTATGTGGTGATGATATGTGATAAGAATGTGGCGGTATTATTTAGTCACTATGTGGTGGTGATATGTGGTCATGATATAGTGGTATTGCTTGTTTCTTGTGTAGCATTAGGATTGGTAATATTGGTCTTGGCATATTAATTTGGTCTTTAACAATACGGTGATATTTGCTCCTTGTACAGCAGCATTATAAAATTACGTATTATTTACATAGTTACATAGTACGGTTGAAAAAAGACAAATGTCCATCAAATTCAACCAAAGGTGGGGAAAATGTGGATATAAGGAGGAGGATTTTTAAGCTTCATTTCCTCTACTGATAAAGACTTTGAAACCCATAAGGCAAGAACCAATTTGCCCCAAAGAAGACTTCATTTCTGATCCCAGAGTTACCATCAGACTGGATTCAGATATTTTATATGGCTACATAAGTATTAATATTTTTTAGTTTTAGGTAGTTATCCAAGCCTTTCTTGAAACTCTCAACTGGTCCTACTGTGACCAGCTCCTCATGCTGCTATTCCACAGATTCACAGTTCTAATGGTGAGAAGTCTTTTCTCCTCTGGAGGTTGAACCTTTTTTCTCCACAGAGAGGGAATGCCCATTTGCCTTTTAAGGGGTTTTTACATGAAATAGCTTTGCTCTGAAAAAAATGAAAGGGGAGCTCTGATTGGTTGCTCTGGGCAACAAAGAAAGTCTTAGACTAAGACAGTTTTATTGGCTTTTTGTTTTCTAGTATTTCTATGTAGGTTCTATATGTAGGGTCTATGAGATATGAGGCTGTTATCAATACCTTTAATCACTGCTACTTATGTTGTTTCACTTTCCTAGGTGGTAGTTGCCTTACGCATTCTATTCACATCCCTACAAAACTATACGGTATACACACAGATGTGGCTACTACTTCTGGAGGAGGAGATTGTATGACATTACTTCCTGGAGAATGTATACTGTATGTCTATTACAGTTCTTTGTGTGTGAGGCTCAAATTTGGCTGTCTTCACAAAGTAAAAAAAAAAATAGCTACAACATTTTAAATAAAGAAAACATGTCATTTTGCTTCAACAGATGTACGGCTAATTTATGAAAAGAAAATGGCATATATGAGACATTTCCTTTGAACATTTGGGGCGACATGTATGAACATTGGCACTGACAGACCAGTTCTAAATTGCGTTCAGGCAGTGTAGAATATGCCAGAATGTATAAACCTGTTCTTCTGTAGTTCATATACATAGGTGCAGCCTAGTGCCAATACAACAAGTCTGGCTCAGGCACACTAGCTTTAACTTGGTCTGACTGTTCTAACTGTTCTGCACCTAGATTTGGTGTCAAAGAATCATAAATGTGTCTACTTCTACTAATGTGGTCTGACGCCCCCAGAATGCCCCAAAACTTTGGCACCTTTAAAAGTGTCCTTGGCACACTACAAAGGCACTTATGGCGCCTAAGTTTGAAGTGCACCTGTTCATACATTCTTTTTGGCTCAAAGTACACGAGAAAACTGGTGCAGCCCCATTCATACATTTCGCCCTTGGTTCCAAAATGGTTCTTTGTGTTTGACCAGAGATATTGACACATGTCTGCTTTCAGAGTTGTGCATTTACAGTATCTCACAAGTGATTACACCTCCTCACATTTTTGTAAATATTTTGTAAATCTTTTTATGGGACAAAAAAAAAGTTATGACACTTTGATGCAATGTAAAGTAGTCAGTGTACAACTTGTGTAACGGTGTAAAGTTGGTGTGCCCTTAAATTAACTCAACACACATCCATCAGTGTATAAATCGCTGGCAACAAAAGTGAGCACACCCCTAAGTGAAAATGGATATATTGTGCCCAATATGCCTCTTTTCCTCCACAGTGTCATGTGACTCTTTAGTGTTACAAGGTCTCAAGTGTGAATGGGGAGCAGGTGTGTTAAATTTGGGGTTATCTCACACTCTCTCACACTGGCCACTAGAAGTTCAACATGACAACTCATGGCAAAGAACTGTCTGAGGATCTACATGAAGATGGCCTAAGCTATAAGAAGATTGCCAACACCCTGAAACTGAGCAGCAGCATGGTGGCCAAGACCATATAGCGGTTTAACAATGCAGGTTTCACTCAAAACAGGTCTTGCCATCGCTGATCAAAGAAGCTGAATGCACACGCTCAGCATCATATCAAGAGATTGTCTTTTCAAAATAGATGTATGAGTGCTCCTCTTCTACAGATGATGCACAAGAGATCCCACAAACAGTTTATTAAAGACAGACAAGCAGAATAAGGACAGGGATTACTGGAACCATGTCCTGTGGTTTGATGAGACCGAGATAAACTTATTTGGTTCAGATGGTGTCAAGCGTGTTTGGCGGCAACCAGGTGAGGAGTACAAAGACAAGTGTGTCTTGCCTACAGTCAAGCATGGTGGTGGGAGTGTCATGGTTTGGGTTGTATGAGTTCTGCAACAAAATCTGTATTTTAGACATGTATGTTATTTAAATGCATAATGAATTTGACTGCCCTGTAGCTCATAAGCAATTAAGAAGACGGCCTTATATACGTGTGTTGATACTCACCATGCATGCTTGAAGAAAAAGGTCTTACCTTTGAAACGTCACAGGAGCTCCGCACCATGTGGGGGTGGCTCAGCTCCTTTACTCATCCAGGCTATTGACCAGGGATTCAGATAGTGAACTTTTCTCTGTACCCCAGCAGAGGATGAGCATGTTTTTAAGAAAGTGTTTGTGAAATGTGTGGTAAGCCTTGAAGGCTATACAATGTATTTGTGTTTTTAACACAAAGTAAAGACTTATTCAAAGAAGTTTGTTGCCAGTATCTATTTGAATTGGCTGTATGAGTTCTGTCAGCTGTGAGTAGCCACAGTTCATTGAGGTAACTAAAAATGCAAACATTTACCATGACATATTGAAGCAGAGCATGATCCCCTCCCTTCAGAAACTGGACCGCAGGGCAGTATTCCAACATGATAACGACCCAAACACACCTCCAAGATGACCACTGCCTTGCTAAAGAAAATGAGGGTAAAGTTGCTGGTCTGGTCGCTAGACCTAAACCCTATTGAGCATCTGTGGGGCATCCTCAAATGGAAGGTGAAGGAGCACAAGGTCTCTAACATCCACCAGCTACATGATGTCATGGTGGAGTGGAAGAGGATTCAAGTGGTAACTTGTGAAGCTTTAGTAAACACCATGCCCAAGAGAGTTAAGACAAAGATGGAAAATAATGGCGACCACATAAAATATTGACACTTTGGGTGTAATGTCTCCCTTTTCACTAAGGCGTGTACTCACTTTTTTTTGCCAGCAGTTTAGATATTGATAGCTGTGTGTTGAGTTATTTTGAGAGCACACTAAATTTACACAAGCTATACACTGACTTCTTTACATTGTATCAAAGTGTCATATATTGAGTGTTGTCCCATGAAAAGATACAATACAATATTTACGAAAATCTGAAGGGTGCACTCACTTTTGTGAGTTACTGTAGGTCTAAACCAAACTATTTATTGACCCTTCCTAGTAAAGTTAAGGTCTAAGGGAGACTTGTATGAAGAAAGGCGCTTCGAAGTGAATTGTTGAGTCTCGCTTTCAGTGTATAGTGCACCTGAATGTATGAAAGTGTTTTTTGTGCTATTATAAATGGAGTCTAAAGTTCGATGTGCCTCGCCTATGTGTTAGACTCATTACGGAACTTCGGCGCATTAGTAAAGAACCCCCTGCAGCCCTAACGAAGGGGGACCATGACTTTGGGAGGGGGGGACCTAGAGTTCCATTATAGTCTGGGAATCTTTAGCTGTATAGCTGTAAGTAAGTTGATGCTTTCAGTGTTTGCATAGTATATTTATTGTAAGGAGTTTTGGGCAAAGGGGATAAGTTTTGAGAGTGCAGCTTATAGTCCCTGCATTGTGCTTAAGCTCCTGTCTGTGTAGTTAATAGTTATGAGCAGGGGTGGTTGTGATATGAAAGGGAGGAGTGTGTGGATGTGGAAGAGTTTACTGTGAGGTGGATGGGGTTTAGGTATAGATATAACTGCTGGTTTTCTCTTCCTTCTTCCTCTGTCTCTCACCAAGAACTCAAGGAAAGATGTCCCTCCCACCTTCCCCTATTTTAATGAATGCTCTGAAACTTGTGTTTAGCTATGATCTGTACAATGATGAATGTGTTATGGTATTGTTTTATATTGACTGTATTATATGCCTGGTTTCAGACACATTTATTATGATACTGATGAGTTACTTGTGTTGGCATTATCCATTTAAACCCAAGGGAAGGGCGATCCTTCAGCCATGGTTCCCTAGAGGTTTCCTCCACAAGGGGTTTTTCCTCTCCTGAGTGCTGTAGAATGACTCCTAGTGAGTCTGGAATTTGCTAATTGGTCAAAAAAAAAAAAAAAAAAAAAAAGCAAAGCAAATATATTAAGATGGGTATTATAAACTTTCGCGCGTGTTATATTGGGGTTGAGGAGTCAGGTGGAATTTGCAGGTCAAGTTTTGGTGGAGAAATTTTAACTAATAGAGGATGTTAAATCTCATGGTGTAAAGATGCTGAGCTTTGGAAGTGGCCAGCCTTAAGGATGGTATAATGGTAATGTCATCCAGGGGCGGGCACAGTGGTTAATCAGGAGTGAGGATCTTCTGTAGGATCATTGGTGCCCCTAAAGTGTACTGGCTCTGCTAGAATGGCAAGCCAGAGCGTGCCACCCCTTTATTACTGTCTGGCCGGGTAATGCATGTCAGACAGCTGGGAATATCACACAATTGCCTAGCACTCCACCTGACTGCTTCCATATTTGTTGTACTTTTATGGTTTGAATAAAGCTGTGGCAGTTTGACACCAAAGGAGAACGAGTTTGTGCATTTATTCTTGTGTATGAACTGGGTACTAGTTAGAGCGGGGGTTCATCCCATATCCAAAAGTCATGCACCTAACATGTATAAAGGCTACAGGTTGAAAACAAGAGAAAAGTCATTAGAATAGCATGTCAGTGAATAGAAACTATGGTACTGATCTTGCTTGGTGGACCACATGTCCCATCAAGACCTGTGATGTGCTGGCTCTTGCCGTATGTAGAATAAAGGGTGAGAGCAGCAAAAATACATTTCAAATTTAATGTAATAAAAATAAAAATGTCAAAATCTGAACAACATAATCAGTGGATTACTTAATGTAAAATTAGTTTTAGATTCTATTAATTTTAAATACATTTTATGGTATTTTTATATTTTTGGGATATTACATATTTTTATATTATTTTTATATGATATCATTTTTTGTTAAATGTAAATAATTTTATATAGTTTGATAATTATAAAAAAAATTATTTTTATTATTGTACTGGTGTAAGTTGAAAATTAAGGGACCTATTTTGCGCTAATGGCAAATCTAGCTCCACTTCGACTCATCAGGCTCAGGCAGACCACATTGAGATAGGTCTGCCTGTTCGAGCAGTAATGCACTCATTCATATATGTGTCTAATAATACGAATATGGTGCAACACGCCCCCAGAACACCCAAAACCCCCTCATGTGGGCGCATTAGAAATGCCCAATTTACGACAATACCCTACACATCATAGGTGCCTTAGACATCGTAGACTGCTCACTTAGGCGCATTTTATGTCAGAAAAACCCAATCATACATGTCTCCCTAAGTCTATAATGGTCCTAGATATTAACATCAATTGCTGGTTATCCCAGGATACACTTCTTTATTGCAGTTACAAATCTTTTGCAGATTTATCCACTACCTAGCCTTTAGCACAAAATCCTTTACCCCACAAGCAGTCTTTTGGGCTTGCTGGAGTCCATATGTATTGGATTGTTAGTAGATCCTAATAAAAATAATGTTTTTTTTATGGACCATACTTTATTGTCTCACAACTTCGTGTCTAGATGGTTCGATCTTGAAATGTATATACTGTAATAGAAACACTTTGTGAGCATCTTGTAAATGTAACATACATTCTAAAGTTATAGAGCAATATTTTACTATTTGAAGATATTTTGGAAATGTTTCAAAAGATAAATCCAGCACAATGTAGGTCACTTTCCAACCTATGACCACAATGAGCAGCAATTGTAACAAGTCTCTCGTGCTGGGTGATATGCCTCCAGTCATTACAGATAGTACATTGTTGACGTGACCTGTCTTTTACTGTCTCATTATCCATTCGGAAACAGACAATGGAAACACAAATTACCTAGATATGTTTTTGGCAGCCTATGATAGTAATGATCAAAAAAATTGACTGATTTATTCCGCTGCATACAGTTTAATTGTCCCTGATATGTCTGCAGGCTTCAGGCAGGACTACGTGTGCTTTCATTGACTAGGAGGTTACATGGGTTCTCTGTATACAATTGAATTTAACAACTGGAACAAATGATTTTATTAATAATCTACTATTTATAACAATACTATAGAACAGTGCTAATTAATTATTAGATTAAACAGGAAGGTAAAAATTTCCATGACTTTAACAGAGATTATTTATTTTCTCAAAATAAAAAGTTGGGCCAAGTTTTTGGTGAGTTTAAACCTACATTAATAAAAGACTACAAAAACACCAGCAGTTTCTACACTAGTAAACTGTTTTTAGACCACTTTCACATGGCATCTGGTATCATATTTTGTGGAATTTTTTTTTCTTGGGGGGAGGAGTTAAAATGTATTATGCCATTTTTGTTAGGCTTAGTTTTCCTTAGATGCTGTCAGGTATAAGAATGATACTCCCCGCAGCTCCTTTGGTATGCTGGCACCCAGCATATCCTCTTATCCTGGGTGCCAGCATACCAAAGGAGCTGCGGGGAGTATCATTCTTATACCTGACAGCATCTAAGCTAAGTATCAGTCTCCCTATATAATTAGAATAGGAGGTATATGTGTTGAAGACAGGTTGTATATGCGTTGTATATAGCGTACTCTTATTCCACAGCGAGAAGAGTTTTTTGAATCCCCTGATGAACCCTAAAATTGCACGGGGGAAACGCGTCGGGATAGCTGGGATGTAAGGTGTTTATACACGTATATAGTGATATTGTCTGTCATAAAAGCGGAGCCGCCCTTTATCGGGGCGAATACTCCACTGACGGATAGTACACAGTATGCTGTATCATCTAGGTATGTAGTGGTAATGTATAGGGGTTTAGATTGTATAATTTTAGATAGTCTAGTAAAGGTTATGTTTTAACAGGGATTATAATTTGCAGTGATATATTGGTTTAAATCCTCTGTTTATATAGAATTTGCAGTATTTCCCCTACTTCAAGCTACTCCCCGATCAGCACTAGCTTTTAACATTTTTAACATTTCAAACATCTCATATTCAAAATGAGATCTTCTTTTTTCTTCTGTACCATCTGGGGAAGTGACAACCACTTTGGATGCCACAAAAGATCACAAAGAGAGCTATCACTTTTGTATGCACTTGAACTATTATATGTCTTTGTGAAATAGCTATGCATAAAGAAGAAGCCTGAGTAAAACGTGCATATTTACTTATAAACGGTTTTAAGACAGACTCCTTTTGGTATAATTTTTGTCAAACCTGGAATAATACATCATTGTACATTGTATTATTGAAAATGTATTGTTCAGGTTCACAAAGAAACCAGAACAGTAAATAGAAGTAAGTAACTTGTCTGGTTATGTAATGTCAAGCGACCCATAAGAAAGAATATTGAGAAAAGTTAAATGTTGGCATCAAGTCTGGGCATCCACGCCTTTACCTGTGGTTAATCTTGTACCCAAGTCTGAAAGGCTTTATAGAAGGAACTACATGTTCTTGGCACCTTAACATGTCTTAACTTATGGGTGTAGCAGTAAGCTTAAAAATCTGGAGTTATCTGGATTTGATTTCTATTAACTGAGAGCAACAACCTAGATAGCAAGCATAGTAGATCATGGTGCAACAGAGGACAACTACATATTTGTGTTGGCTATTTCTAAACTCCTACAAAATAGATCATCATTATTTTATGTTTCTGATTCCAGGGAAGACAATTGAGGCATTTCAGCACAAATCCTACCTTTCTAACTTAGGGTTCTGTAATGGGGTCACATTTTAGCTTCCATATTATCTCTAGAGTTCACGAGAACTGAACTTGGATCACTGTAGAAACCTATAGTGGTGCTTAAGGTAGGTTCATCTGAAGGATATTACTATAATCACAGGTCAACATTATACCTCACATGCTTTTTATATTTTTTATTTAATAGGAAACATTTTGTGGAATTTTTTTTTACTAGTTACTGCCAAAATTACAAGGACAATGTGTCTTTATCTGCCTTCCTAGAGTGCATATGTTGTGTATAACAAAATGTAAGTGAAACGTACAGAATCCACTTAATTTGAGTAGACTTATAATAATAATAATAATAATAATCTTTATTTATATAGTGCCAACATATTCCGCAGCACTTTACAATATAGGGGTGTAAGCACAGACAAACCAGACATTACATTATAAAAAAGCTACATACAAATCAGACACGCGGTGTGAGGGCCCTGCTCGCAAGAGCTTACAATCTATTAGGGTGTATGGGTGAAACAAAGGGTTACAAGTGCTTGGTTTACAATGGTCCAGCCATGTTACATAAATATGGGGTGGTATACATAAAAAATGGATGAACCTGCCATCCCAACCATACATCTATATAAAGATAAGTGCCTGTGGGTGCCAAAGTTTAGGAAGTGATGAATGTGTGACAGAATTTGGGGGGTTAACAATTAGGGATCTTGATAGGCTTGTCAAAGAAGATGGGTTTTCAGAGCACACTTGAAACTGTGAGGGTTGTGAGTGTGCCTGATCACATGGGGTAACATGTTCCAGAGAACTGGTGCTTGAGAAAGAGCAGGAACAATGGGGCAAGATTGTCTAGGCATTGTAAGAATGCACCAAATTTATCTGCTGTTTGACAGCTTTGGTGCATCTTTATGCACTGTTGTCTAACTTTATACCACTCAAGCCCTTTTCACTCGAGTAAGGTGCAAAACGTATCTAAATCACATAATAAATCTGGTGTGAGGTTTGTACAAATTGCACCAGAATTCCTGCATGATTTCCATGGAAAATATGTCCCATTTGTGTTTGCATGTTCAGATAATAATAGTTACTAAAGACTGCACAATTGAAATCTATAGTGGCTATTACACCCCTATAAAACCATGCACATTTACGGTAATGGTCTCACAGCAAATCATGATTAACATAAATGTGTGTCTGTTATAGTGTTGCACTGTATGATAACCAGAACAAGTAAGAACTTAAAAACAAATATACCATTTCAACAGTTTTTTCAAACAGAATCTTACCACAAAAATATTGAGAAAATGTAGTAACTCCTGTTAAATACTTTACATCTTTCAGTGTCCGTGGGTCTGAAAGAGAAATCTATGCCACTTATGACTGGAGTACATTTATACTATAATTTTTATCATTTTCTGGAGTCAAATATAGTAAATGTGTTTGGCTGTTTAAGGTCATGTCCCTTTTAGAAATGGCCACTTTTAGGAAAGGGCGGAGCACATGTTTGAAAACCGCCGCAGACTAGACAGTCGTTCTTCTCAGTAGTGTAGTGTAGCGTTTGTCAGTATGTATGAAAGTGTCTCACAGCACTTTATAAATGTGTCCTGCTGTGAGACAAAACATGCAAAAATTTGCGACAAAAGAGGTGTCTGAGACAAATTGTGGCTCAGCCTCATCACTTTGAAAATGGGATGGATCACTACTCCATTCATTCGAGACATAAATGTGTCTCAACTTATGAGTGTGGTGCGACACACCCCTTAAGAATTGGCATGGACCAAAACTGTCAAGGATGTCAGACAGCACCCATTTTCGCCACAAGGTCTTTTATAAATATGTTGGTCAGGTCCCACAATAGTTTTTTTGATGCAAATAATGCCAGAAGACTGTTATATATGTCCCCGGAGAACTCAATGTAAAACAGCTCATAAGTCACAAATTTTTGAACAAGAGAATAATTCCATAATCGTATTATGTGACAATTTTTTTCTGGTCTAAATGGTAGCTGCTGAAAATCAGCCTGAAATCAAACATCAAAAAGGTAGAAACACTTTTGTACTAAAAGTTCAATAGCTGTATTCAAATATCAGTTTATAATATGGATAATGTAAAGGGTATTACAAGTCCGAAATGGGTAAGCATTTTTTGCGTGTTTTTGGTTGTGTCATGGTTTGGGGCTGAATGATTGCTGCCGGCTGTGGGGAGCTACAGTTCACCGAGGGAATCATGAATGCAATACTGAAGCAGAGCATGATTCCCTCCCTTCAGAAACTGGGCCGCATGGCAGTATTCCAACATGTAATACCAATTCAGAAGCAGGTCAAATAAACAGCTGTCACCATAAGTATACCAGATATAAACCAAACAAAAAATGATGACTCAAAAAATACTATATAAAAATGTAAAAAAATCCATAATAAACTTTATTATAACAAATACGTTTCACAAAACCAACACAATGTTTTTAATCAAAGCTAAAAAGACAGTTGAAAATCATACATAGTACAAAAAAGCAGGACAGTGACCCACATGTATAAAAACTGTCTAGGTCTAAAACTCACAGCGCTCCTCTAATTTTTCCAGAGCACTATATGAAATGAAAGGGGCGCTCTGATTGGTTGCCATGGGCAACAAAGGGAGTTTAAGACCTAGACAGTTTTCATACATGTGGCCCAGTATGTCACTTAAAACACTGGGAGAAGAAAAATAAATTAACCACAATGCATTATAGTATAAATTACAATAGTAATATGTCAAGTGATATAAATATACACCAGATACACTGCGAGAAATCATATCAAATCATAAAAGTAGGATTCTATTGGATTCAGGTCAGGTGATTGGCAGCTTTATTTCCTTTCTCTGAAACCTATTGAGATTTTCCTTGGCTGTGTGTTTGGGGTCATTGTCTTGCTGAAATGTCCACCCTCATTTCATCTTCATTATTCTGGTAGATGGCACCAGATTTTTATCAAGAATGTCATGGCACATTTTTCCATTCATCCTTTCTTCAACTACATGAAGTTTGCATTATGCTGAAAAAAAGCCCTCATCATGAGGTTCTCACTTTTAAACTTCACTGTTGGTATGGTGATTTGGAGTGATATGCTGTGCCTTTTAGCCTTCAAACATGGTGTGTATCCTGGCATCCAAAGCGTTCAATTTTGATCTCATCTGACCAGACTATATTCTCAACCTGATATACGGGGATATTACACGTCCCGATAAGGACGGCCCCGACTGAACCTCCCATAGTAAACTTACCTAATACCCTCAAAACGTTATTTGGCATAGGGTAAGAGAAAAGATAAGCCTTACTTTAATAAAGTCCCAACATGTTCGGCGCTACTCGACCCCTCAGGACAGTGATTGGTAGCTACAAAGTTAACGGAGGATTTAAAAAACAAAAGGACGAATGGCCCTAATAACCCACAAGCTCGTGCTGTGCTATATAGAAGCATACCTCCTTTGCTTTTAAATCCAAGACCGTAACATTGGTAGCCTACCAATCACTGTCCCCTGAGGAGGTCCGAGTAGCGCCAAAAACATGTTGGGACTTTAAAAGTAAGCTTATCTTTTCTTTTACCCTAGCCACAATAACGATTTTGAGGGTAATTTAAGGTAAGTTATACTAGGGGCAGGTTCCAGTCGGGGCTGTCCTTATCGGGACGTGTAATATCCCCCGTATATCTAGGTTTAGGTCATTTACAGGATTTCTTGAGGGTGTATAGGGATAGCGCTCTCTCCTCGATATTTCATATTCCTGTTACCTAAATATCCTGCCTCCTTGTATAATTGTTCTTTACGGTTCACTACTATATGTAGCGCTGTGTGATCTATAAGGTTTATTTTTTAACTTAGTCTAAATAAAAGTTATATTTTACTTTAATCTGTGCCCTTCCACAATGATACAGCCTATAAGGTGTACTTCTTGGGCGTGTGTGGAGACTTGCCTCTAGTCTTAATACCATAGAGGTCTATATATACAGACTATATTCTCCCAGTATTTCACAGGCTTGTCTAAATATTGTTGAGCAAACCTTAAACACACTTGAATATACTTTTTGTTCAACAATGGAGTTTTGTTCAGATTGGTGAGCGTGCATATAGGCCATAGAGATTGAGTTCATTACTTATTTTATTATTGAAACAATTTACCTGCTTGTCAATCAGCAGCACATGATGTGGGGCCACTGTAATAGAGTTGATTTATTTCCACTCAGTCTTATTTGCACTCATCTCTCACTGAGGTGGCAAATCGAGCATAGATCACACTTCAACACAGTCCAAGCACCTCCAAATATCCTCTAACACCAATTTCCTTAAAGGGGTTTTCTAGCTACAAAGATCATATCTCAAAAGATAGGGACAGTAAAATAAGCATTTTGCAATTGGTTTGCATTACCTAAGTCACTTAGTATAGTAGATCTGAGTTAATCTGTGCATCTATAGCTATTTCTGCAGCAGCTGGATGGGACACGTCCCCTATTCTATGATTGGCTGACTGATATGTCATTCAGCCTGTTCGGACATGTCCCCTGGATGGGAAACACCCGCTGTGCTGTGATTGGCTTCCTGCACTCTCTGCTTACTCCCCTCTGGGCTGTGGAAAACAAAAGTGAAATGAACTGCCTGAGATGACTGTGTGTGTACACAATGAAGGCTGTCTCAGCTCATCTCTATACTCATCTCCCAGTGATGACTATGTAAAGGATCTGGGCAATTACTGAGTCTCCAGCTGTTAGATTCACTTCCCCTCATATAACACAGCCTTATACCCTGTGCTCCCCCCATATAGCAGCCTTATAAAGTCTGCTCTACCTCCTGCCTGATAACAGAGGGGGGGAGGGGCAGCATGCATTTATCACATTTGTTTTATCAGTTCAGGCTGTATGTATGACTGCTTACACTTATGAAGATGTTCTGGCTACAGCAATGCAGGGGGTTCGGGTTACAGCAATGCAGTGGAAGGGAGAGGACGTCACATCTCTGCAGACATGAGAACATTGCATGAGGTCTGCAGAAATGTGACGTCCTCTCCCTTCCACTGCTTCACATAGCAGGATGATGTCACAACTCTTCAGTGAGGGGAGACATGCCTTCTGGGAGGAGATACACACCTACAGGGAAGAGAGACTCTCCCCTGAATTTGAAGCTGAAACAGATAGAAACAGCTCAAGTCTACAAAACTGTGTGATGATAAAACCCCTTTAATAAAAGAAAAAAGAAATCTGAGTGAAGTACTCAGATACACACAAACAACACTTACCAGCACTTGCAGGGTTAAAACACTATAATCACACACTGCTATCCAGCAGTTCCAGGGTTAAACACTTTATCAAGGCTATAGATTCTTAGATCATACAAGGACTAAACTTGGATTAAAATTTTAAGTTTTAATAAAAAAAAAAGTTACAGTGCTTATATAGAGTACAAAAATACAATAAAATGACATACATCTGCAATTACAGTTGTAAAATAAAAAGTGAGAAAACTTTAGAAAATTACCATTAGTAGGTTATCTTCTAATCGTGGGGCAAGAAAGAAATGGAATGCAGCTCAATTGATGATTGAGCCCCAGGCTGTGAATCCATGGAAATCATATTTTATAATCTACCCAGCCAATTTAGTTATTTTAGTTATTCAGATTAGCTGTTTCTGGTGATATCATAAGGAAGAGAAAGACAATGCATATCTAATTATCCCTGTCCTGGATTGACCTATCTTAACATAAAATGAGAATTGTCAGAATTAGATAACCAATGGAGATCTGGTTTTAAAATTTTTGTGATGCATTAGTATATTGAAGATGCCCCTAAAAGCTCTTTTCTTGCCTCGGATACAAACTTTTTCTAGTAATGTTCAGTGACTACAGGTAACATTAGAAATTTTGAACTGTAAATGTATCGAAGCCTTCAGACTGTTAACAGAGCAATCTTCTTATCAGCATCTATCAGCCGTCATAGGGAACACCTGGCTTGTACTGTCCATAGCTTTGTTATTTCATTTAATAAGGGCTATTTACTGTGTCAGATACTTCAAGCTCTTTTCTAAACTATGGTTCATAAGCTTAGTTACATATTTAATAATGTAGCCACACCCAATTGTTAAGAACTCACCATAAGAACATGCAGTTTTATGAATAATAATAATGATGTGCCTACAGCTGTCATTTAATGTATAGTAAAAAAGAATCGAAACGTAATCATGCAATATCTCCATAATAGCCATACCCAGCCAAACTGTAATACTGTAAGTAGGAGTACTTTGAACAGCTGACTAATAAAATCCCTGTAAAACCTTATAAAACCAGACCATAAAACCTTAATATGTTCTTTGGCATTTTGACCACAGCATACATTGTTGCAGACCATAACTAATCATGGGAAAATTAAAGGGGTTGTCTCGCTACAAAGAATAGCTTTCAAAATGTAGGGAGCACTAAATGAAGACGTTTTACAAATATATTGCTTTGTTCATCTTTTTTTGTTAAGGAACTACAAGTGATTTTATCACCTTCTGTGCTCTCTCTGGTTCCTCAAGTGACCGACCTGTGTACTTCTCCCCCCTGCTGTTTGTTCTATCTGATAGCAGGGAGTGATGTCATCACACAGCTCACAACTTCAGACAGTGAGAACTTGTTTGTTATCTGATCCTTCAGACAAAAGCCAGTAATTACTGCTGTTTACTTTACCTCAGAAGCTTCCCTGGTCCTGACAGCATGAGATTTATCTAATTAGCAGAGTCTGAATACAAGGAGCTCACATGCTAATTACAGACATTTCGACCAGGAAGTGACAGAGAAAAGCAGTATCATTTCATTCATGCATCCTATGAAACTTTGAGATGAGACAACCTCTTTAACTAACAGCTTATAATGAAATGTATTTTATTTTTTTGTAGATTTTTTTTAATGTCACCTGGACATGATTATGGGGACCGTCATCTTCCTTCAGTTGTTTTTAGTCAACATCTGTGGCGTCACAGACAGAATATGAGAGCAGACAAGCTCTCAGCAGAGCACTGAGAATCAAGTGTTTCTGCACATGTAGTGGAGTCTATTCTGGTTGGATACCCACTCTTTGGCCATAGATAGCTTACCAGTGGACAGACTTTGTGTGCACATCATGTGAACTTTTTCAAATTGACCTGACTGGGTAGGTTGGATTATGCTCAATACTATTGCTGACTGATTAAGGCCTCGTTCATACGACGGATTTGGCCGCGGGTTTGCGGCGTGGGCGTGGCGCAAGTGGACCGTGGTTTGGGGAGCGGCTTGCGACGAGGGTTTGCCCCCATGCAAATTTGTAGGCAGGGGAAAAATCACGGCGCCAGCCTTGGCCCAGCCACACACCGGCCGCGGCGACACCCGTGGCAACAAACATTAACAGGAGAGATCTCCAACACGTGCAGCAAGGCTGCAGCCCCAAAGCCGCGGTCAAACCCGCGGCGTGTGAATATTAACGCGGTTTCCCATAGGAAACCATGATAAAAAAGTGGGCGCGATTTGGTTTTGGCCGCGGAAACCGCGTCGGAACCTGCGGCCATAACGTCTTTCAAATCCGTCGTGTGAACAGGGCCTAACTCTTTAGAGACCGAACTGGTGCTGTGATATTCTGTGCTATGTATTTAGGATACTTAGACTGTATGTATATATTTTTTTTGATTATAGGTTTGCAATGTGCAGTTTTCAAAGGTAGAATCTGTGAAGAGTTCAAGTAAATTTTACTCGCCGGCTGCACAAACCCTTAGACAGTTTCCTTCTTGTCTGTAATCGGTCTAATCAAAGTAATTTCATCAACAGTCTTCCAAAGATTTAGATCCTTTTGCTACATAATCGAAAATATGAAAGGAGGACAGTGGAGGACTTTGATAGCACCTTTGTGGTCCCCTAAAATTGACTTACTTGAGAAAGTATATACTGTGTATATGTCGTAAACGTTGCAGACGAGAACAACTCTTTACATTCTGCAACATTTAAGCAAAAGTTCTACCTTGTGTATGTTAAAACCAATCAAGATTTTGTGCCTCATCTGTTATAACCATAATGTGTATTGTGCTGCCTTAAAGGGTTGTTCTCACCATACTTTTTTACAAAGCACTTTATTCCACAGTATTTCTACCCTGATTCTGCCCAGCCAGGTTTGATGGACATCCCTGAGGATATGCATTTTATGCATACCTCCCAAGTGTCCCTCTTTTCGAAGGACAGTTGTTACTTTCAACCCACATCCCTCTGTCCCTCTCTGCTCTACTGATGACCCCGCCCATATACAGTGATTGACAGCTGTACACACACTGATACAGGGAAAGTTGTGAATCACTGTATGTGGATGGGCTAATCAGGACTACTGTCTCTTAAGGAGTCTGCTCAGTATTTTCTCAGCATTTTACTCAACAATTCTGCTCCAAATCATATAACCCTATATATCACAGAGCTCAGCTTCTCTCTCTCTATCATATAACCCTATATATCACAGAGCTCAGCTTCTCTCCTCTATCATATAACCCTATATATCACATAGCTCAGATTCTCTCCCTCTATCATATAACCCTCTATATCATAGAGCTCAGCTTCTCTCCCTCTATCATATAACCCTATATATCACAGAGCTCAGCTTCTCTCCTCTATCATATAACCCTATATATCACAGAGCTCAGCTTCTCTCTCTCTATCATATAACCCTATATATCACAGAGCTCAGCTTCTCTCCCTCTATCATATAACCCTATATATCACAGAGCTCAGCTTCTCTCTCTCTATCATATAACCCTATATATCACAGAGCTCAGCTTCTCTCCTCTATCATATAAACATATATAACACAGAGCTCAGATTCTCACCCTCTATCATATAACCAGATATATCACAGAGCTCAGCTTCTCGCCCTCTATCATATAACCATATATATCACAGAGCTCAGCTTTTCTCCTCTATCGTATAACCCTATATATCACAGAGCTCAGCTTCTCTCTCTCTATCATATAACCCTATATATCACAGAGCTCAGCTTCTCTCCTCTATCATATAACCATATATATCACAGAGCACAGCTTCTCTCCCTCTATGTTATAACCCTATATATCACAGAGCTCAGCTTCTCTCCTCGATTATATAATCATATATATCACAGAGTTCAGCTTCTCTCCCTCTATCATATCCTGCTCTCAGATAGGGCAGCATAAAACACCTGAAAGGTTCAGTTTTACAAAATGCTTGTCAGTCAAGGAGGTTGTAAAACTGGAAAAAAAATATAACACTTCACATTATAAGCCCATTCTGCTCCAGTACTGATACCACTCCCACTGCTCCTTGCCAATGATGTCACCATTACTCACATGACCCTGTAGTTATATACAGGCCGCAGAAGTCTCTGCCTTGATATTTAGCATGTGACCACTGAAGCCTGTGATTGGCTGGAGGGACCTGTGGCAATGTTGCAATATAGTGAGTTTAAAAGGTGTTGTTTTTTCCCTTCTTTACAACCTCCCCAACTGCCTGACCAGTGTTCTGTAAACCTGAAAAACTCTTAAATGTTCCTCTTTTTTATTTGGGAATCAGAACTGCAGTAGATCAGAAAGAAGCTGTCTGATACCTGATTGTACAGGACGGCCCACATTGTTACAAAATTTCATAATCTGGTGAATTTCGATGTTAGAAATTTTTTATGTTCAGGTGATTTTCATGCTGAAGTGTAAATTACTAGGTCCACTATGATTTTGTGTCTGGCACATAGAATCAGGGGTGCCAATGGGGCAGTACTAGTGTCAGAGGCCCCAATTAAAAAGGGGCCCACTGATATGTTAAAAAATAGGAAATAGTAATGGGTGGGGCCCGTTTGATTTGGCTGAAACGGTTAACAGATGACTGATGGCAGCTCTGCATAGAATGTATATAATCAGGAAATGGAGCAAATTACATCCAAGAGATTATGATTACCTTATAGTTATATATGGTTCTGCCTCGACCCCAGGGCCGTCTCTTCCATTGGGCTAGGTAGGCACTAGCCCGGGGGCCCTATGAGCTCAGGGGGCCCCCTTCGGGCAGCTGCCTACCCTGCACAATGGAAGAGGTGGCAGTGAAAAACACCAAGGGGACAGTTAGGTCCGAATGCCCGGCAGGCTGGAGTGCGGCGGGTTTCTAAGCCGCGCACTGTTTCTGAGACAGCAGGGAAACGCTGCCCAGCGCTGTCCCCGATCTCCCTGCACACACTGTAGTAAGAACTAGGGGAGGTCACATGTGCCGCTCTGCTGAAAGCTTTTGGGGTGCAGAGCAGTGGGGACAACTGGCTGTGCTGGCCATACTCACTGGGACATGCACACTGACAGCTGTTGTGCTGTTATACAATGTGCAGGAACCGTGCAGGACATCATTGGCTGCTAATGGAAAGCTGCATTCAGCCCCTCCCGAGCTCCGTCGGGTCAGAGAGGAGGGGGAGGAGAAGCACGAGTCTGCACAGCAGGGGAGCCCGCTACTGCCTGTCCTTGCTGCCTATGGCCCCTCCTGTCTGACTCCACACCCAACGGGCTATCAGCAAAAAATGTCAGCAATCCCCACGGCATCTGCCCCTGACCCCAAAACCATGCCGGAGAAGAAGACTGCGAACGATGTAAAAACCCGTTTAGGGGAAATCCAAGGTGCGCTGTGTGTTTTATTTTCCCATTTCCCCAAAATGCCACGGTACTTCTCTCGCTCCACTGTATTTTATTTTTCCCTTTTGTACCTGGGAGAAACAAATTTTCATAGTTTCTCAATGAAGCTTTAATTACTTTTAATTGCAGCCGCGTTTTGTGTATTGGGGGCCTCGTTCAAAAACCTTTATTTGTCCCGGGGTTTGGTCGAAACCCGCCCGGGTTTTTGGCCCTCAAGAAAGGGCCCCAAAACCTTGGAGTAATTCCGATAATCCACTGCTCTCATACAGAACAGGGGAAAATTCCGTGGGTTTCCCCCCCCCGGGCCCGGCCAATCCGCCGCGGGGGAGAAAGTGACATCCCACATTTTTACGGCGCCACCCCCGTAGAAAATGACAGTCTATGGGCCGGGGAGGGGCGCCCCCGCCCGCTCCCCCCGCCCCGCCCCTTATTCACCCCGGGATTTCAAACGCAATCCGGCCACAAATCCCTGTAATAACCTTAAATTAAAATACGCAGAAATCCCTGAAATTTACCCGGGTGAAAAATACCCATAGTGGGGTATGTCGTTAAAATTGTATTTGTAAATAGGTGAGTCAAATTTTTTAGGGTTCCCTTACATCTTTTTCCCAAAACGTAAAAGGATGTTATTTTGTGAAACGTTTCTATACCCTACTTTTTAGAAAAAATGCGTTTGGCCCAGCACTACTTCTAAAGCACCCTGCCCCCCCCCCCCAGCCGTTTTCCTGGCAAAAGCCCCCACCCAGCCCCCTTTTTTCCCAACACAGAAAACCCCCCAAACCACCTTTTTCCTGCCCCCAAAACCCCCCACCCCCCCATTTTTTCCGGGCACACCCCCCCCCCACCACCTTTTCCGGCAAAAACACGGAAAAAATAAAAATGTCGCTTTTTCTCCGGCACTCTGTACGGCGGGGAAAATGCCAAATCAAGCACTCTTTTATTTCATAAAATTTTAACCATAATTTGTGGGCCCTTTATTTTGGGTGAAATTGCAGAATTAGAACCAAGAAATCCCCCAAAAATTAAAATTTTAACATACAAAGAAAGGGTCATTGGCAATTATTAATTTTTCTTTTTTGGTTTTTAAAATTTTCCATTTTATGCCCAAAATACGAAACAAAAACCATCTGTATTGTGCCAATTTTTCCACGTGAATGCACTACATAAACTGAGATGCATATATTTAAGAAACCTTTTCAAAAAAAATATACCCTTTCCCTGCAAAAATTTTGGGAGGGAAAAACGCAAGGGAAAAAAGGGATTCAGATTAGCCCCTTTCATAGCACTTTTTCGTATCCTAAATCATGATGAAATCAAGGAAAATTTTAATTTCAACACGTGTTGCCCCATACCTGTGCCCCAACCAAGTTTCCGGGGGGTTTTAGAAGTACCCCAAAGCTAGCGCAAAAACTTCTGGGGGCACGGTGGGGGGGCCCCCCTTTGGGGCCTTCAAAACAGTTTTTTTTTTCCCCCGATTGGCCCGTCCCGCGCCCGTTTTCCCGTTTCATACGGGCCCCAAAACCCGTCCCCGGGAAAAATTAGGGTAATCCCCCTTCTCTCATAGAGCATTGGATTCCGCGCTCCCCCCCGCTCACGAATCCCCGCGGGGGGAAAATTTTAACTTTCACATTTTTTAACGGCGCAATAACAGCCTTTGTAAAGGAAGTCTAGGGGGCCGGGGGGCAGCGCCCCGCCCCGCCCCCGCCCCTCCCCCTTTTTCCAAGACCGATTTGCGAGCGCAATCCGGCTCGCAATTCCGTTTTTAAATAACCGTTGAACACGGCCTTACTTCCCTTATCCCCTATTCTTTTCTCCAGAGAAAAACGTTTGGGGAAAATGGAGGGAAAATCATACTCTCAATGAAAGCTAGGGTTTGCCGTATTTACAGGACTTATTTTGGGCCAATGCAGCGCAATTACGCCCCATAGTAGAAAAAAAAAAGGGTGCGTTGAACCAAAGGGGGCTCTCGGGTTTTAAAGCTTCATATAATACATACATAAAAAGTTTGAGGGAGTTTTTTCTTCTTTAAAACCTGATGTTTTAAACTGCTTTTTGCGGGGTTTGTCCCAAAATATTTTGGGTTTTTTTTTAAGTACTTCAAAAAAAAAACCCTTTTTCTATTTTTTAAATTTCCCCCCACAGCCCAAATTTTCTGTGCCCAATAATTTTTTGGTTTTTTAACCTAAACCTGGGGGGGGGGGGACTTTTTTTTGCATATAAGCACAGTTTTTTTGGGTACCATTTTGGGATACATAAACTTTTTTTTCCTTTTTTTTGAGGATTTAAATAGCCCAAAAAACCCGGGAAATTTTTGGAAATTTGGAAATTTTTTCTTCTATGTTGTGATGTTATATTTTAATAGATAAAAATTTTTAGGGATGCGGCAATCCCAAATTTAAATTTTGTAATTTTTTTAATTTTTTTTCTTCTAAATTTTAAAAGGCCAAAAAAAAAATTATTTTTATTTTTTTTTATTAAATTTTTAATACTTTTTAAAAAATTATATTTTACATTCATCCCCTTAACTTGACCAAAAAGGGGGCACAATTAAATTTTACATCCTTTGAATCAGAAAAATTGTTCAAAGGGGGAAACCCAAAAGGCTTTTCTATGGAAAAGGCCCCTTCCTTTTGGCCTTTCAGCCCGCCATGGCAACTGAACCGCATTCGGGGATTCTTGGGGGGGGGAGGGGCCCTCGGGGGATCGCCCATTTGTCATTTAGGGTTTGTTCACACGGGGTTTTAAAAAGGGACGTATCTCCCCTGAAATTTTTCCGAAAATTCGTAAATTTCGAGGGGAGATCGTCCCAAATCTTAAAGGGAAAACCACAGTTCTCAAAAGAGAACTATGGATTACTCTCCATTTCATTAATTTAAAGGGATATTTCGGCCAAGTATAATGAAAATTCCAAAGGGGCCGCGGGCTGGCGGGCCCTCGCCCCCCCTCCGGAAACCCCAAAACCCCCTAATTGTGGGCAAAAAACATCCCCCAATTACCCAAGAATCCCTGTAACCCTTTCCTAAAAGGGTTTAAAAAAAATAGGAATCAGGAAATGGGTCCCGTTCCCTGCGTTTTGTGGGGGGTCCCCTGTAATAATCAGCCAACTGCATTGTTGAGGGGGGTTTTCAAGCTCGACCTAGAGCACCCGACTTAAACCCCGGCCCTGGTTTGGGGGTATTCAATTCTGCAAAAAAAGGGTTTTAATTAATTTTTTTACATAGACCCCTGATGGCTTTTTTTTTTTGGGCCAAGATGTTTTTTTTTAATGGTGCCCCTGAAAAGCATCATTTTAATGTCCTGGAAACCTGAAAAAAAAAATTTTTAAAATGGGGTGAAATAAGAAAAAAAAAAGTAAATTGCGCCATATTTTCGGGGTTTTGTTTTTAATTTGGGGTTTTTCTTTTTTGGGGATTTTATCTGTAACTCGTTTTGGGTTTTTTGGGGCCCCGTTCACAAAACTCTGCCCCGGGGGCCCCTAATTTCTATTAAGACGGCTTTTGCCACCCACTTTGCAGTTTTACCACCCGTGAAGGGAAAAGCATGAAAAAATGGGGGCTTCATACATAAGTGAAAGGGGTACAAATTAAAAAAATGCTCAAGAAAAATGTGTGTGTGTGGAGGAGTTTAAAAACCCCCAAAAGGGTTTAAATTTAAACCCCCTTCCCCACCCCCGGGGGTTTGAGTACGTCCCAGGGGCCCTCAGGGGTTTGGCCCGGGGGAACGTTCCGTGGGCCCCCCCCGCCCCCGCCCCCGGGGGTTTAAACGGGTGACACACAACCCCCCCCCTGTAACAGCGCCGGGGGGTGGGGTCCGCCCGCTGGCCTGTTTAAAACCCCTCCCAACCCCCGGGCAAAAAAGGCCGCGGGGGGTCTGAATGAAACCCCAACGGTGGGGGCGCACCAATCGTTACGGTCCAAAACGGCAAAAACCCGCGAGCTATTTCTGCCCGAAACCGCACCGCCCCCGTTTGGGGGGGACCTTGTGAAGGCCCCACACTTACAAATGCCGGAAATTTCCGCACTTTCCCTCCGCAAAAAGGAAGTGGGGAAACCCCCCACTTTGTTTCACCCTAATGCATTGCCTATCAAGCATTAAAGGGGGGATTAAAAAATCGGCCCCCTAGTGGTCCCAAACAAACCCTAGGGGGAAAAAATGTTTTCAGTAAAAAAAATAAATAAATTTTTTTAAAAACACAAAAAAAAATATTTAAAAATTTTAAATCCCCCCCCCCTTTTCTCCATTTTACAAATAAAATCGTTAAAATAATAAAAAAAGTTACACATATTTGGCATCGCCGCGTCCGAAAAGTCCGATCTATAACAATATAACACATTTATCCCGTACTGCTGAACACCGTAGAAGAAAAAAAATTCCAAATGCCAAAATTGCGTTTTTTGGTCATTTTACGTCAATCAAAAAATGGAATAAAAATTAGCAAAAAAGTCGCATGCATTCCAAACTGCTAGCGATAAAAAGTACACTTCAGCCCACAAAAAATTCCCCCTCACTGACGTCCGTAGGTGTTGTACAAAAAAGTTATTGGTCGCACAAAATGTGTGCCGTGGCGCAAATTTCAAAAATAGAAAATGTTTGGAATATTTTTTACGGTACCAAAACATAACGGAAACCCTCATGTTTGGTATTGCCGGATGCGTAAAAACCTGTAGAATACAGATAACACATTATATTTACAGAAGATTGAACGCCGTAAAAACAAAACCCCCGCAAACATGGAAAAAATTCATTTTTTTTCACAATTTGTCCCACTTGGAATTTTTTTGTGCGTTTTCAGTTATTCTATAGTATAGTGAATAACACCATTAGAAAGTACATCTTGTCCCGCAAAATAAAAGCCCTCATGTGTCTATGTAGGTGGAAAAATAAAAAAGTTATGGCTTTCAGAAGGCGAGGAGGGAAAAATGAACGTGTCACCCAAAAAAAACGCAGAGTCCTTAAGGGGTTAAGGAGCGTGAAAGGTCTGCCTAAAAATATGTTTTTTAGTCCTGACATTCAAGTCAAATTTAACTGTGTTGTTCTAAAAAATATCGTACGGTAGTTATACTCTGTAAAATCTTGTACATTTTTGCTTCTTTGCTAGAAAAATAGGTTACTTAAGGCCCTGTTTTCTTCTCTGCCCTAGGAAAATAGAATAGAAAAGCCTTAACATTGATAAGAAGGTACAGCATTTAATCCTACAAACTATTTAAAGATTTACCACAGCAGGGAACTGATTTTGTATTCTTTTCTTTCACCTTTGTTGCACTCTCCACAGAACTAAAGTCTTTTTGCCGCATATTGTCATGGAACTAGTGTCTAATTCTTAGTGAAGTTCAGATGGCCGTGGAGGCATAAATACTTGGAAATCTTTAAATATTGACAATCATACAGTTTTTTAATCGTCAGTGACTTCTTAAGGTATTGATAGTAACACTGATTAGAATTACGAAAATACTGTTGTATGACTCCCTGACTATATCCAGTCCCTTGCCTGATCCGGTCACCTGCACCTCAAGAACATCTCTAGAATCCGTCCTTTTCTCATTGTGGAAACAACTCAAACTCTCATTGTTGCTCTTATTCATTCTCATCTTGACTACTGTAACTCCCTGCTTATCGGCTACCTCTCTGTAAAGTCTCCCCTCTCCAATCTGTCCTGAATGCAGCAGCCAGGCTCGTCTTTCTTTCCAGCCGCTATACTGATGCCTCTACCCTGTGTCAGTCACTGCACCGGTTGTCCGTTCAGTATAGAATACAACAGAGACTCATCACTCTCACTCATAAAGCTCTCCACAATGCTGCTCCTCCATACATCACTTCCCTCATCTCTATCAACCAACCTACCCGCTCTATCCGCTTTGCTGATGATATCAAATTACATTCCTCAATCATCCAAACCTCCCATGCCTGTCTCCAAGACTTTACACTGCAGCACCTAGTTCTCTGGAACATGCTACTGTGGATGATCAGGCACACTCAGAACTCTCATAGCTCTTAAGGGCCCTGAGAATACATCTTCTCACTCTGCCTACAGATCCCTAGGCTACCCACCCCCCTCCCTACTCCTAGCCATATCTCTTTTTCGGCACTTATCTGTATATAGATGTACTGTCTGGGTGGCAGGTCCATCCAAATTCTACATAAAACAACCCCATATTTATGTCACGTGGCTGGACCATTGTAAATCTAGCACTTCTTACCCTTCATCTCACCCATACACCTTAATAGATTGTAAGCTTTTGCGAGCAGGGCCATCACACCTTGTGTCTCATCTGTAAGTAGCTTTTCATTGTGCCTTGTATGTCTTTTGTCTGTACTTACACCCTCCAAATTGTAAAGTGCTGTGGAATATGTTGGCGCTATATAAATAAAGATTATTATGATTATTATGATTATTATTATTATTATTATTATTATTATTATTAATAAGGACACCAACTCTCGAGTGGGCAACACACAGAAGAGGCTTGTACTCAACTGTAAGTGAATGGAGCATCAGCCTATCCTGGTAGTAAAGAGGAGCAGATCCTGGGGAGCTCAGAGTGGCAGGGGCGGAAGTCAGATAGGTAAGTATAACTTTTTTTTCTTTTTTTCTGCATGCCCCAACCTTTTTGAGCAGTAATAATTTTTCATGGCATGTTACATCACAGGTATCCATCACACCAAGTTGGGAACCTGTTTTTTAAAAGTAGTGATCTGCAGCGAGGTTTTCACCAGGGCCTATGAGACTTTACACCGCTGCAGTGGGGATCTATGTATTGGACCCAATTGACTTGTATTGTCTTGGGCTTTTATCATGATTTTTACTGTTATGACAACAAGAATAATTCTTTATCCTGTTCTTGTAGGAAACATTGGTGAAACAATTGATAAAATGTAAATTCTCACATGTTATCATGGCATAGATGAGGGGGCAAGCTTTTAGATGTAAGAATAACGGCAGTAAAACTAGTAATAGAGCAATCTATTTACATACTGCTCTCTAGAGGGTCATTCTTATTATACGGGATAGGAGGGGCTATGTGTTTATTAGCCACTCTTTCTTTTCCATGTAAAGGAAGAGATTGCCTGATCCCTGAGAAAGTTTGCATTTTCCTTGTTTGCTAACATGTGGTAGTAGAAGGGCAGGATTGTACAGGTTTATGCTACTCATAGGGATTGTAAGGATACTGAGTGAAGACGCATCCCTCTCCATGAACCCCATAGCGGTCGTAAATAAGTTCTCTATAGCTAGAAGTAAAACATGTACTAATGTACTATGTTTATTCACCTATGCATACAAATATGACACTACTTTATAACTGATTCAATCCCTACCGCTTCTAACTATAGACTTATTTACTGATTTATTCTAGAAGAAAACCTACAATAAAAGGGAATTGTGGTCTCTCAAATTACTGCAACCTAACCTTCAATGTTTTATGTGATTTTAGCTAATTTAATTACCCCTTGATGACTAATGATGAACATTTAATGGTAGTTTTAGCAGGTACGCATTTTACATCACCATGCCTTGTGCCATCATGGAGCAGCTGCTTGGAAGCAACCATGGTATGATCAAAGATGACACTTCTCTCTCTCTCTCTCTCTCTCTCTCTCTCTTTATATATAATAATCTATTGTGTAGTTTATCATAGATATACAACTTTGTGTTATACCTATATTAAGATATGCTTGCATTAAGACTTGTTTAATACTTTTTTTTCAATCCACGAAGCTGAGTAGTTCATCATGGATCAATATGATGGAAACAGTTCCCCTCCATCTTCTATCAAGCCCTGCTTAGGTCTTTTCTTTATGGGGTTTGGCATTGGTAGCTGCACTGCTTTAGTACTACCTCCTTATGTTAGTGATCCTTCTTTCTCTTTTCAAGGACTGCCATCAGTTATTCCAGAGCCAAAACATCTGGACCTCCCGACCATTTTTACTTCCTATCTTATTGTACCATACCATGTCAATGGTCCCATTTTTAAGTTGATCATGGCCCCTGACAGGAGTCTTGCCAATACTACCCTGATGGTGCCACTGCCATGTTCTTGTTCTGTCACTGATTAGCAGCACACACAGTGATATGACCCCAGTGTGTCAAATACATAGTATCCTGTTTCAGCCATGACTGCTTTCTCAATTGGAAATATATCCGTAAAGGTTGATTTATATTCTATAGTTGCAACATGTCTACTATACATATCTGCTATACAGTACTATACATTGTATACCAGGTATATACTAGTGATGCTGCAGATGCAAGCTAGGGGGATTATAGAGGAAGAAGACTACACTTTGGGGGACATGTGTGAAAACTATCTAGGTCTAAGACTTTCTTTGTTTCCCATATCAACCAATCAGAGCTCTCCTTTAATTTTTTCAAACACTATATGAAATGAAAGGAGAGCTCTGATTGGTTGTTATGGGTAACAAAGAAAGTTTCGGACCTAGACAGTTTTCATATATGTGGCCCTTAGTCTGCAGAAAAGCACCTGGTATAACATTTATCTCCAGCAAATACGTTTTAATATTGATAGTGGTCAGAAGTTGGATGGGCAGCTGCCAGACAACTCTGGTTCCAGCAATCTCCCATTTGAACAAAGGATTGTGAATGTTAACCCCTTGAGGACGTGGCCTAGTTTGGGCCTTAAATGGGTTTTCTCACTATGCAGTTTCACAGAGCCACAACTTGCTTCAGACTTACACTTCCTGATCAGGCTGTGGTGACTCTATACTATGGATTGACATATCAGCTCTGCTATTCTTAGAAATTCCTGTTACAGTGATCTGACTGCAGGAGATTGATAAACTGTAGTCTAAATAGTTCTAAAGGGTAAAAGCTTGCTAGAGATAAGACTTTATAGTGAGTGACTGATGATGGTCGAATGGCAGCTTGTAGAGCAATTAGATAAAAGACAGATGAGAGAGGTGGGGACAAGTGGTCAGTAACCAGAGAAAGGTGTATACTCTAATAGGAGATAAAATGTTCCTTATCTCCTGGCCAAAACAAAATCAAAACAACAATGTATTTGGTAATCGTCTTCATTTACCTACATGTTAAAAGCTTATTATCGTGGTGATAGCTGCTTTTCCAATGATTCTGTCCATTTTCTTTCTCTTCCACCCTCTCCCCCATACAAACACACAATTCATTAGCTATCTATGTTGTTAGTTTTGGCACTAATTTGGCTATGAACTCCTAAAATGTCAAGTGAGTGATCTCCACTACTGAACAAGGTTGAGCACTCAGGTTCCCGACCCCTAATTAGTGGTGACTCCCCCTTGACATTTTGCAATAAGCCAGTGAACTGTCAAGGGTGCAGTCACTACTGTTCAGTGGTCATAAGGGTCTGCCTTGACAAGGCCTAATGGGCTTCAGCATATGGCAGACGTAATAGACTCCAGGGGGTCTAACATATACACTAAAATTTTATACTTGTGTTTTTTCCCAGTGTCTTACCCTATGTGACTTACTACTTGCTTATACTATCAGTCACACCAGTATAGATTGCCATTGATGTGGATCCCTCACTAAAAATCACTTTCTAGATGTACGGACCACCAGCATGGCCTAGAAACCAAAACTGAATTGTGTAACCAATCTTTTTAACTCAAACTAAATTTCATACTGGCAAAAATGATTTATGTAAATGTTTTAAGTAAATACAACTTCATCACATCATAACTAAACTTTGCCTACAGCTCTAATTTAAGGTTTACTACCCTGTATTAGATGATATACATGAATGCATGCAGGTAAGTGGTGTAAACTTTTACCTTTTTCTAAAGAACTCAGAATTTCAGAATGTATCACATCAGTGTCAGTGTCTCACTGGTATTCAAACAACCTGCAACATCTGAAAACATATGCACATTAATCATGCAACTGGATAAAAGAGAATTTTTTAGCTTTTACTTTGAGTAATGGCATCCTACATTTGGCACTCGGGTTCTATTAAAGAAAAATGAAACAAGTCAACATTTTGACATACAAAGTTGTTCTGAGAGAATTCTGATAGAATTATAGTTTTACCAATGGTGGTGATAATCAATGTGGTTGTACATCCTGTTCTTTCCAGATTAAAATCACAGCCACAGCAAAACAGATAAAAGCCAATATCCATGTAAGTTAACAAAATACAATTACTAAATGTTAGCTACTGCTCTACTTTTACATTTACTGGATGGGTACTTGTATATGTTACAGGACATTGAATTATATTAGTTGGTTATGTTTGTCAAGTCAGTATATATGTTGTAATGTTAAGTATATACTGTTCAAGTGTGCGCCTAATGAACCGCCTGAGAATTTTGTGTACTGAGTTGTAATGCTACAATCAAACATTCTGTGCCGCCTTGTGCATGGGACATAGAATTACACTATATATACATAATATTACAGAATATACATATTTACACGACACACATAACCAACAAGTGCTATAAAATGTACAATTACATTTCTCTTTAAAGGGGACGTATCGCTTCTTTAATTCGGCTGATTCATACTGCTCTCAGCTTCTCAACTCTAGAAATGCAGGGGCGTTTCTTCCCCTCTCAGCTGGGTGACATCATCCCCCTTTCACTGTTCATGCTGGCTCCCGAGACTCTCCCCCCCCCCCCCCACCCTCTGATTCCACATGTCACTGTGTCTCTCCCTATCAGTCTTATCTTGTAAGAGCTGTATACATACCACATGCTGCATTCAATCTAGACTGAGTGCTGATCTCTTCTCCTCTCACAGCTGGAGATTTGTTACAGTGGAATTCAGCTTTCTATGAACGGCACAGATCTCCCTTCTATGCAGGAGAGGCAGGGATCGACACACAATTGCGCTGTTTCCTGATTGTAGAAGCTGTGCAGTGTTATTCTATTTCTTCTGGCTGTGCAGAGTGAAAATGTGCCGGTCCCTTACTTTGAGTGAAAGTCAGGAATGCAAGCTATGTGAATACAGCTGACCGGGGCTGAACAGAATGTAAATGAGCTCTCAGCTAGTAAAATACAAGGAGGAGGGATCCGACCAGCACTGGATATCAGTGTAAACAGAAACAGAAGATGTGTATGGTTGTGACTGGCTGGAAAAATCACATGACCTCGTTTTACATAGAACAGCCCTTCCTGTTCAGCCTCAGTGTGTGTCTGTGTCTCATAAGAGCAGGACGTGTACTCGGTCTCTCTCAAAACAGCTCAGCGAAACTGTTCTATTTGTTCACACAGACAACTATGCTTTTAGCTGTGAACATTAGAACTTAGGTAGATTAGAGATTTGCAGTTTTTAGTTACTTAGGCTGAGAATTTTAAATTAGCATCTAGCGCTGTACAGCCGCGGGAGGGAGTGGGAGGTGGCTGCGGGTGAACACAGACAGACACGCTGGCAGGCAGGCTTTTGAAAGGAGAGTGGATATTGTGCAACCCAGACTGTGATTTGACCCTGCATTGCAATGGGTTTTGATTAACAGTTTTTGGCCAGTTTTTGGTGAAATATTACTTGTATGTTGTGCAGCCTGTACTTATATTAGGATACAGATCTTTTCTAGCAACTGCAGGTGTATTTGATAGGTGCAAAACTCAACTTTTATTATCCGTATATATTCAAATAGGTGTCTTTTTTTTACTTTGGTGCGGCCCAGTTTTGTTCATAGAGCCACCTTGCACTTAAATTTGAATACAGCAATTTTGTAGTCACCGCAGGTGTATTGATAGGTGCAAAAACCACGTTTTATTATCCGTACACAATTTAATTACGTGTTTTTCACTTTGGCGCAGTCCAGCTTTGTTCATAGAGTCCCCTGACTTAAATTTGAATACACATTTTGTAGTCAACGCAGGTGTATTGATAGGTGCAAAAACCACGTTTTATTATCCGTACACAATTTAATTCGTGTTTTTTTCACTTTGGCGCAGTCCAGCTTTTGTTCATAGACCACCTTGCACTTTAATTTGAATACAGCAATTTTGTAGTCACCGCAGGTGTATTGATAGGTGCAAAAAACACGTTTTATTATCCGTACACAATTTAATTACGTGTTTTTCACTTTGGCGCAGTCCAGCTTTGTTCATAGAGCCACCTGCACTTAAATTTGAATACAGCAATTTTGTAGTCACCGCAGGTGTATTGATAGGTGCAAAAACCACGTTTTATTATCCGTACACAATTTAATTACGTGTTTTCACTTTGGCGCAGTCCAGCTTTGTTCATAGAGCCACCTTGCACTTAAACTTGAATACAGCAATTTTGTAGTCACCGGAGGTGTATTTATAGGTGCAAAAACCACGTTTTATTATCCGTACACAATTTAATTACGTGTTTTTCACTTTGGTGCAGTCCAGCTTTGTTCATAGAGCCACCTTGCACTTAAATTTGAATACAGCAATTTTGTAGTCACCGCAGGTGTATTGATAGTTGCAAAAAACACATTTTATTATCCGTACAAAATTACGTGTTTTTCCCTTTGGCGCAGTCCAGCTTTGTTCATAGAGCCACCTTGCACTTAAATTTGAATACAGCAATTTTGTAGTCACCGCAGGTGTATTGATAGGTGCAAAAACCCCGTTTTATTATCAATACACAATTTAATCACGTTGCTGTCCTACTGTGACAGCTCACTGGGTGAGCTGGGTGGATGTCTCTGGTGGTGTCGGTGGCTCTCAGGCTCAGCGCACGCTCTTCAAAACCGCAGGGATGGTGCAGGGTTCTTTCCCCCAAGGTCCTCTGGTGACATCACGGGCCCAGAGAAACCAGGCCGTGTTGAAATTAATCTGTCTTGGAGACCGTCCACACACAGGTCAGGAGCTGTGGACGGCTCTCCGCAACGAGACCGAGCGCTGGCTGGGTGACAAGAACCTTGTGCCAGGCAAGGTGGTATGCGATAACGGTCGAAATCTGCTGGCCGCCCTTAAGATCGGTAGGCTGGAGCACATCCCTTGCCTGGCACATGTCATGAACCTTATCGTCCAGAAATTTCTAAAGCACTACCCGGGTCTGGACTGCCTGCTGAGGAAGTTCGCACGTCCGCCGTTTGCACCCTGCTTCATCCCGCCTGGCTGCGTTGCAGCGTCAGCTCGGCCTCCCTATCAACCGTCTCATTGTTGACGTGGCAACACGCTGGAATTCCACCCTCCACATGCTCCAGCGATTGTGGCAGCAGCGCAATTACATTACGCAGTACGAAGTGACACATGGCCTGACAAGCAGCGGTGCGGACCTCGGGGTGTTGAGCCACCGAGAGTGAAGGCAGGTGAAAGAGCTCTGCACCATCCTTGCCAGTTTTGAAAAAGCCACTAAAATGGTCAGTGCGGACAATGCCATTGTCAGCATGACCATTGTGGTGATCTTAGTTCTGGAAGGATCGTTGGACACTCTGAAACATCAGGTCCCGCCAGCGACGGAGGAGGGGACAGACACAGATGCGGACACGGAGCCTTTCTCTCCGTCAAATCCACAAGGCCCGACGGTTTCAAAAATTTTATCGGTCTTCATTAGGCAGTGGTTCGGGGTCCAGGCTAGTGCGGAAAGGCGGCGCCTCAGCTCTCAGGGTGCAATCATCTGAGGCAAGTCAGGGCTGTTTGAAGCTGTGCCGGAGGAAGCGGAGGAGGAGGTATTCCCCTGGAAAACCGACGTTACCGACGACGTCCCGGCCTTGGAAAGAGGTTGGCGCGAATTTGAAGGCGGAGGAGGAAGATAAAGGAAGATCAGTTTTGCTAGTGCCCCTCGACCCAGAGGCTTGGGAAACCCAAAGCTCCCATCTCTCACATGAATGCTTGGGATGCTCCATTTCCTCCAACATGATCCTCGCATTAAGGCCATCAAATGAACAGCAGTTACTGGGTGGCCACCCTCCTGGATCCCCGTACAAACCAAACTCCATTTTCCCTTCCACCCCACCAAATAGAGAGTAAAATGCAGAAAAAGAGACCTTGCTGATTGATCAACTGGAGACATCTGCTTCACATTCTTCAAATGTCACGGGGGAAAACAACGCCCAGCGCCCATGACAGCAGTAGAGGTGCCAAATAGCCGTAGCGGCAGCAGCAGCAAGGTGGCAGAAGCCTAATGGGTGACCTCTGGCAATCTTTATTTACCACCTCACCAACGCATGTAATGCAGGCACACATACACACACAGAGGCCAGCTTAAATCATGGTGCACGACATATCTGCGTCTCAACACCGAATGTTTTTGGATGTGTTCCGGACCCAATTGACTTCTGGTATCCAAAATGGATGAATGGCCCGAGCTCGCTCGCCACGCCGTAAGAGGTGTTGTCTTGCCCAGCAGCCAGCGTCAATCTGAGGGGAAACCTTCAGCACAGCTGGAGGAGTCATTAGAGACAAACGCACCCGGGTTTTCCCCAAAAGATAATGGGGAAATCGTTTGACTTTCATCAAGATGAATCAGGCAGGGGATCTCTGATGATGTTGTGGCCCCAATTGCCGAGGTCACCGATTATTGCCGATCTACTTCACATTCCTCTTCAAACAGAAATGGTCCTCTTGAAAACTGTTTTTAAAATGACATTTCTTACTGCAATTTTTAAATTCTCAGTTCCAAAAGTTCATTTGGCTGGTTTTGCTGTGGGGAGACTGTAAAAGACACCAAGGTTTCATGAAAAAAACCCGTATTCCATTTACTCACTACATCTTTAGAATTTTTCGCATTGCAATGGTTTTTTGGGTCATGGTGCTGTGAGATACAGCTTAATCATGGTCCTTTGGAACAAAAAATGTGGCTTCTAATGGCATTTCCCCTCACAATTTTTAACAGGGGTTGAGAAGTCATTTTTATAATTTTTTGGGGTCATGGTGCGGGGAGATACAGCTATAATCATGTAATTTGGAACAGAAATGTGGCTTCTAAGGGGCATTTCCCCCTCACAATTTTTAACAGTGGCTGAGAAGTCATATTTTAATTTTTTGGGGGGTCAGGTGCGGAGATACAGCTATAATCAGGTCCTTTGGAACAGAAATTGGTTTTAAAATGGATTTCTCCCTCACAATTTTTAAAGTGGCTGAGAAGTCATTTTATAATTTTTTTGGGTCATGCTGCTTCGAATGCAGCAATATACAGGTCATATTGTAAAAAATGTTGTTTCTAACAGACATTTGTTCTTCACAATTGTAAAGTGGCTCAAGGTCATGTTTTGAATTTTTTTTGGGGGATTTGCGGAAATGCAGCTATAAATACAGGTCCTATTCTAAAAAATGTGGTTTCTAAAAGACATTTGTTCTTCACAATTGTCAAAAGTGGCTCAAGGATCATGTTCTGAATTTTTGGGGCATTTTGCTGTGAAATCACTATACTACAGGTCCTATTGTAAAAAATGTGGTTTCTAACAACATTTCTTCTTCACAAATTGTCAAAAGTGGCTCAAGGGTGATGGTGCTGTCAAAAACAGGACTAGGTAGGACACTGTTAATGGACATATATTGCAAAATGACTTGTTTTTGCAAGATCTTTAAAATAGCTAGTGAGACAACCCATTTAATACAATAAAAAAAAAAGAGAGAAACAAAGACGTGGTGGGATTCCATCCTATTTTAAAAATGTGTTTTCTAGAATTTTCTAAAAAACCTACAAGTACAAAATAGCTGATACAAATATTCCTCTGAATTGTAAAAAGGGAGGTACAGAAAGACTTGAACAGATGTAGGTTTACCCAGGAAGGTATAGTCAATGTCCAGTTCAACTAAAAGGTGGATCAAAGACTCCCCTTTTTTCCAGAACTTTCTAAATTTGTGGGTTCATGCAGGTTTGGGGCTCATGCTGTGCCCAGGACAGGTATATGTCAATGTCCAGTTCAAGTAAAATGGTGGTTTTAAAGACTCCTTTTCCCCAGCACTTTTTTAAACGTGGGTCAGACAGGTTTAATGGTCATACTGCGGTACAGGACAGATATAGTTAATGTCCAGTTCAACTAAAATGGTGATTAAAAGACTCCTTTTTCCGGCACTTTTTAAAACTGGGGTTAATGCAGGTTTGGGGCTCATGCGGGTGCCCAGGACAGATTAGTCAAGTCCAGTTCAACTAAAATGGGTTTAAGACTCTTTTTCTGGCACTTTTTAAATCTGGGGGCTGCAGTTGGGTCATGCTGTACCAGACAGGGATAGTCTATGTCCAGTTCTTACTAAAAGGTGGGTTGAAAGACTCCATTTACGCACTTTTTAATCTGGGGTCATGCAGGTTTGGGGCTCATGCTGCGTTCCAGGGCAGGATATTCAATGTCCAGTTCAAGTAAAATGATGGTTCAAAATCATACTGCCTTCTGGCACTTTTAATTTGTGGGTCTGCAGGTTTAAGGTCATGCTGTGGTGCAAGACAGGGATAGTGAATGGTCTGTGACTTTTTTTCTGTGGCTTTTATAACCTAAGTGTGTTGCCTAAGATGAAGCACGAATCCATTTGACTGGTGAGGATGTTAATTCCAGCTTCACAAGCCCTGTTTGGGTGTCAGAATGAAGGAGTAGATCCTCACCCAAAGACATTAATGGTCATCGGCGATAAAACTATTATCGACTATCGGAAATCGTCTTGATAATTGCCGATATCGAGTATCGACCCGATGACGATAGTCAACGTAATCGCTCATCACTAAAGGTCTTATTAAAGCGCTCGACCAGTCCATCAGTCTGGGGATGGTAGGCGGCACAGCTCTTTGGTCACCTTGGACATAAACGGAGTGCCCTGATCGGTCAGGATCTCCTTGGGGATCCCTGTACGGGTGAATAGGTGAAACAGCTCCCTAGCCATCCCTTTGGAGGAGGTGTTTCTGAGGGGTATAGCCTCGGGGTAGCTGATGGCATAATCCAGTACCACTAGGATATGCTGGTGTCCTCTGGCCGATTTAGGCAGGGGACCGACCAGATCCATGCCAATTCGCTCAAATGGCACCTCTGTATTGGGCAGAGGAACCCAAATTTAAATTTCCAAAATGGGGTCTAGGGGCATGGACCTGACACTCCGGACAGGACTGACAGAACTCTTCTACTGCCTGATAGATGCCAGGCCAGTAGAAGTTCCGCTCCACCCACTCCCTAGTTCCAAGACCATACGGACATGCGTCCGGGGTACCACCAACTGCGCCATCACCTCTGTTGGTGTCTTTTTCACCCGGTACAATAATTTATCCCGTATGACGAAGTGAGGGTAGACCAACTCCTTCTCTGGTTCCTGTGGTCTCCCATCAATGACCTTTACGCTTTTCCAAGCTTTTACCCATTAGGGTCCCCCCCACTTTTGGTTGGCCAAAAACCCTCTCGAGAGGCAAGGGGGGAGTTTACTCGGGGGGGTCGCCCTTTTTTCCGCCAAAACCGTAAGGGAAAAGGCACAGGTTCGATATTACCCGTTTGAACACGTTATTTACAGGGGTACAATACATACATTTTTGGGGGTTTTATTTCCCCCAGGTCCCAAAACAGGGGATTCACAGCCAATAACCGCTGTGAGGTAAATTGGTCACAACAGCCACCTCATGTTTGAAACCCCAAGGTAGTCTTTTTTGGTAGTAGGGCCGTGGGGGTAGGTCCCTGGTGTCCCCATGGATCAAATCCCCCAAACCAGCGAGAATATTGGTCTGGGCTCCATAAATTTGGGGCTCAGAAGGGTCCTAACCCCCAGCCCAGGGGGCCTGTACCAAATGCCCTTAAACGGTAACAAGGCACCCGTCAGTCCCCCCCAGCAGCAACCCAAAACAGGCCGTGAAAACCAGGAGCTACGCCTCCCCAACCCACATTCCATGGGTTCATCCTTACCCGGGGAAACGTGCCGCCAATGTCCCAGCTTGCATCACCAGCAGACTATGGGTTCCGGGGGTTTTGGGAAACGGGGGTCCCCGTTTTGGGGTGGGGGCCCTCTCCCCCCTTTTTCCCTTTAAACCGGCCCCCCTTTTGGGACAGGAAAGCCCTTACCAGGGGGGAGCCTGCAGTTTCCCCCTGGGGGTGTAGCACCTGCGGAACTTCAGAACATTATCTCTCCAAACTGCACCTTTCGTCCACCCCTTTTTGGGGTCTGTATAGCCCTGCACCCCCTGAAGCCTGAGGGAAAGGCCCTGCACAAAAACGGTAACAGACCAACCCGCTCGACCCCTGGGCTGGTGTGGAGCCCCGCTGTAGCCACTTGTTGGTAAGTGAAACGGTCGTACTCGTGCCTGGCGGGCTTGGAGGATCAAACCCCAGGCTTGTACTTTTGGGCTCTTAGGGCCCAGGGACCCCCAGTCGGCCAGAATTTCCCCCCGCAGTTTGGTGTAGTCCTTGGCATCCTGGACCACGGTCGAAGTGGCCCTTCTGCAGTTGCCTGTTAGGAAGGGAGCCAGGAATCCGTCCCCGGGCCCACCGGCAGCTGCTTCTCCCCGCTATTCGTTCAAAAGCCACAGGAAAACCTCGATGTCGTCATCCGCGGACTCTTGCGCGGGAACTTTGCACCACCGGCGGGGTGTGAACTGCACTTTTGGGGCCCCTTCTGGCCTCCGCAGCCAAGGCCTGTACTGTTGCTGAGCTCTGATTTACCTGCGTTGCTCTTTCACTGGGGTTTGGGGATCTCGATTAACAGGCATTGTTGCACTTGCCCCGGTGGTCTCCCGTGCGCTCTCGTGGCGGCCCCCATCACTGGAGATTAGCTTTGGGCTTGAATTAGTGTTCCCCAAAACCACCATTTTCACACTCTGCGTGTGAGTAGTTGTTTTAACCCAGGACATACTTTTTTTTTTCCATTTTTCTCGTCCGGGGAGAGTACCCCCCTCATTTTGCCCATTGCATCCTCCCCCATATGGGGCTTTGGCGGCTCTGGGATCGGACACACTTTTTCAGGCAGAGAAGAGCAAAATTTTCGGTGAAAATACAGGGCCGTATTTTATTGATGCAGCAACACAAAAAATGCAAGACACATAAAAAAAAAAAAAACAAAACCTGCCCATCTGGGCTCTAAAAACGATTTTAGACTTACTAACACCTTTGTAGTACTGAAAAAACAGGTAGCAGTCCTGCGGTTCTCCGCTGTCTCCTCTCCCGAAAATTTAAGGTGCTTGGGGGGTTTTAGCCAACCTATCACTTACCCTGCGACTTTATAATCCAGGTAAACCCTGGGTGGAACCATGGAAAGTAAAACACCCACCCCGTCTATGCTCCCCCAATGAAAGGCCGACCCCAAAAAAGGCTGAAAGCCATCTACCATTAAAAAGGGGAAACATGTCGACATCTATACTGTGAAACCCATCAACCCCTTGGCCCTTTCATTCCCCCCAAAGGGTCCTTCCTTGGGGGGTTGGGACATCGAAGGTGCACGCAAGGACCTGCCGGGATGTATACGCCATTTTACACCCTTCCCTGTTTACCTTACTTATAATTAAAAATGCACACACGATACAACATAATATGGTCTCTTGGAGCTTGTTTGGGGTTTTGTTATCATGTTGGGAAAACGCCCTGTGCCAGTTCCAAAGGGAGGGGAAACATTCTTTACAGTAAAATATTGGCCCCTTTATGGTTTTCCTCAAAAAACGTATCTCTCCCCCAGCATCATGCACCCCCCAAACCCTGCACTACACCCTTGGTACTGAAGGGAAGTCAAATTTGTACTAAACTGGTTTCCGCGACACCTTGACACAATCGAACCAAATAAGTTTTCTTGGTTTCATCAGACCCAGCTATTCTTCCAGTAATCCATGTCCTTAGTTATTTGCTTCAGTAAACTGTTTTTTGGGCTTACTGTGTACTCCTTAAAGAGGGTTCCCTTTGGAGTGAAACCATGCAGACCTTCCCTTTTAACAATTTTTTTTTTTTCAGACCCAGACTTTTTTTTGCCATGAGGTGCCATGTCACTTCTAGTGACCAGATGAAGGGGGTTGAGACAGTAACACAAATTTAACACACCTGCTCCCTTTCAAATGAGACTTTAAAAATAATGATCCATAAAAATGTGGGGGAAAATACAAAATTGGGGGCAATGGGGCCACATGTATGAAAAATGTTAGTATAAAATCTTTTTTGCCCACAGCAACCAACCCGAGTGCCCCCTTTTTTATTTTTTTCCCTAACTATGAAATGGGCGCTCTGATTGGTTGAGTTTTAGACCTAGACAGTTTTCATATATGTGGCCCAATGTGTCCATTTTCACTCGGGGCGAACTTACTTTTGTTGTTAGCTGTTTAGACATTGATGGCTGTATGTTGAGTTTTTTTTGGGGGCCCAAAAACCAAAATGGCATTTGTTAACAACGTACTATATGGATTACTTTACTTTGTATT
Source organism: Phyllomedusa bahiana (assembly GCA_025379985.1). NCBI lineage: Eukaryota > Metazoa > Chordata > Amphibia > Anura > Hylidae > Phyllomedusa > Phyllomedusa bahiana. The sequence continues at coordinate 2,752 of JAODAL010011040.1, read as the reverse complement.
AAAGTGAATATCTAGTGTTGTCCCATGAAAAATATAACACAATTTTTACAAATTGTAGGTGGTACTCCTTTTGTGGATACTGTACATAAAATGTTAAAGAGTATTGTAATTTTAAGGGCAGGTACCTACTCGGGGTAGGGGAAAGGGGAAAAAAGTGCTAGGAATTCCTGTTTTTTACACTTAATTAAATTAAAAGCATGTCAGTTTTCCAATTTAGCCCAAAGGTGCTAATTATCTTATATTTAGCAAGTAATAAATTTTATGTTTTATGGGGATACCTTTTAATTATTTTTGTCAGTGAACTCCTACACTGAAAAGAACGCATGCCTTTTTTGCTATATGTATTTTGTAGATATGTTTTGTAGATATGTATTTTGTAGATGTTTTTAAGTATGTATTTTTATGCAGTTTACTGTAGCAAAAAGGCAACACTGAAAAAACTTTTGGGAATTGTTCATTTCTTTTCCTATGGGGTCAAATTTTGGGGGTTTTTTATACGGGCCCCTTTTTTGTGTTTTTGACGATTTTTTGGCACTTTTTTTTGGCAGAAATACACAGCAACTAATGCTGTGCATTTCTGCAAAAAACCCCAAACAACCTTTAAAAAAACCCAAAAAAATCCTTTGGGAAAGCCACTAAAGGGATGGGTTTCACACACAGAAAAACGACTGTTTTTCAGCGTTTTTCATTTTCTAAAAATGCTGAAAAAATGACTGAAAACGTCTCCCATAGACTTCTATAGTAAAAATATCCTGTTCTCTCCATAGAACGTCTTTTTTCTGCTTGTTTTATTTGCTAGTCGTTTTTTGAAACATGTTGCAAAAAACGACTGAGCAGGGCAAAAATTTACTATTGGTGTTTATGTAAATCATTTTTGTTTTTTGGCGCGTTTTTTACAGAAATACATAGCAAATCTGTGCATCTTTGCAAAATAAACGCACCAAAAACACACAGAACGTGCCAAAAAACTGACTTTTTTCAACAGCTTTTGACAGGCAGTGAACAAAAATGTCAGTTTTATGAACGTTTTTAGGATTTGGTTTTCAGGTCTTTTTTTTCAATGCTGTGTAGACATAGCCTAAGAATGAGCTGCAATCATTTTAAGAGTAAAATTGTTACTAAATTAGTATTCACAATTTAAATGCATTTCATGCATTTATATAATGTTTTTTAATCATTGCAAAAACTTTTGCTTAAAAAAGCAAGAACGGTTATACACTCAATGTGCCTGGGGAATTGTTCTTGTGCATTTTGTTAAACTGAATGCCTTCATTTAGAGGGGGATCAGAATGGTCTGCTGAGAACAATTTCCGAAACTTTATCAGATGCTTTTACATTGTAGTTTGAGAAACTGGGACAGAAGGGAGGCAGATATCTATTTTAAATCCACTTTTAAGATATTCTCGCTATTGATGCAACCAACTCCTTTGAATGCCTAGGCACTGCAATTTCAGCAGACAAAAAAAAGCTAAATATTAGTCATCTATCGACCCACAGGTGATGGATTAGCATTTCTAAAGAAAGTGGCAGAATTGCTGTTCAGCTTAACCCTCGCACACCAAAGGTGGATCATAATTGGAGATTTCAAAGCTTTAATGAAAAGAACTACTTAGTAATGGATGGACTAAGCTTGTCTCAAGTAGACCACTGACAGAAAGGGTCTTGATTTGACATTCCACACATGGCTAGATATATCAAATGTAGCAAGAAATCTCTTCACATGCTCAGACTATTATGCTATCACAATCATCAGTTATTTAACTATCCAACACCAAAACAAAGGAACAAACTAACATTAAAAATTTTGCCCCAAAACATTCACCCTAGTTTGACCAAAATATCAAAAAGCTGAATAGACGCACAAACTCAGTGGTGATATACTCAGTACCTGAAAGTCAAAATTTTATTGACTCTCCACGTTAGTAATTACCAATCAGCCTTCAACAAAGAAAGGATTTACCGTAAGCAGCAAGCTTGTACTTCTTTTGTTACATCATCACAACTGTGGGTTAAATTATCCATTGTTTTATGAACAACGTTTCTACTATCTGCCATCCAAAAGACAGCAATGAATCACCATAAAGATCCAAATAACAGTAACAATAACACCTAAACTGTATAGTTACAGATTATTCAGGTCAGTGAAACAGAGTTCACAAACCTCTTTCAGTGTCTTCACAGATTAACATACACCTGTCACGAATCGCGTCACTGCCCCCACGCCGGGCCGCTGACACACTCGTATTCTCCGAGTCCCCGCTGCTGCTTATTCACACCTGCGCACCTCTGCTTTGTGGTAATTGGTTAATTGCCGGGCGCTGACCCTTTATTTTGCCTCCACCTCTTGACCCCTTTGCCAGATCTTTGGTGTTCATCCCATTAAGAAAGTGTGTCTTTAGTGTTCCTGCCATTACTGTGTACCAGTTCTTCTGCCTGTTTTTTCTGACTATGTTGCCTGCCACCTGCCACCTGCCCTGACCTCTCTGCCTGTCCCTGACTATGTCTCTGCCTCCGATTCTGTACCACTCTGCACTCCAGCCACCATCACAAGCAAGTCAAATCAGGGGTAGGGACCTGTCAGTTTCCACTGCACAAGAACAACCAACCTTTCAGTGGCCTCTGACAAAGACCAGGAGGCTCCTTAGACTCCGCTCCCTGATGTGGATAATACCACCGCTTGCAGTGGTTCAGCGAATCCACAACACCAACATCAAAACACCAACATAGAAACTAGGCCTGACATCATTCCTAT
>JAODAL010011039.1:0-101980 GCA_025379985.1 Phyllomedusa bahiana | reverse complement strand
ATGTTTTTATTTTTATGTCAATATAACAGTATGGGGCAGTGTAGTTTTTGTTCTTACCAATTTAAAGTATGTGCAACTTTTTAGTCACTTTTATTACATTTTTTTCCAGAGATGGAATGACCAAAAAACACAATTTTGGTATTGAGTATTTTTTATTTTTTTTTAACAGCGTTCACCATGTGGGATCGAACTTTTATGATACTAATTACCGTATATACTCGAGTATAAGCCGACCCGAGTATAAGCCGAGGCACCTACTTTTGCCACAAAAACCGGGAAAGCTTATTGACTCGAGTATAAGCCTAGGGGGGAAAAAACGAAAGCGGCTACTGGTGAATTTTAAAAATAAAAATAGATACCAATAAAATTACATAGGTAGTTTAATGCCCCCCCATAGCAGATATAGCAGGTATAGACAGTTTAATGTCCCCCAAAGGACGGTATAGGCATTTAAATGACCCCATAGACAGATAAGGCGGGTATTAGGCTGTTTAATGTCCCCCATAGACAGATATAGGCTGGTATAGGCATTTTAATGTCCCCCCATAGGAATATATAGTCTGGTATATGCAGTTTAATGTCCCCCATAGGCAGATATAGGCTGGTATAGGCAGATTAATGTCCCCCATAGGCAGATATAGGCTGGTATAGGCAGTTTAATGTCCTCCATAGGCAGGTTATAGCAGTTTAATGCCCCCCAAATAGGCAATATAGGCTGGTATAGGCAGTTTAATGTCCCCCATAGGCAGATATAGGCTGTTATAGGCAGTTTAATGTCCTCCATAGGCAGGTATAGGCAGTTTAATGTACCCCATAGGCAGATATAGGCAGGTATAGGCAGATTAATGTCCCCCATAGGCAGGTATAGGCTGGTATAGGCAGATTAATGTCCCCCATAGGCAGGTATAGGCAGGTTAATGTCCCCCATAGGCAGATATAGGCAGGTAAAAGGCAGTTTAATGTCCCCCATAGGCAGGTATAGGCAGTTTTAATGTCCCCCATAAGGCAGATATAGGCTGGTTATAGGGCATTTTAATGTCCCCCTTAGGCAATATAGGCGGTATAGCAGTTTAATGTCCCCCAATATGCAGATATAGGCTGGTATAGCAGTTTAATGCCCCCCATAAGGCATATAAGGCCTGGTATAGGGCAATTTAATGTCCCCCATAGGCAGATATAGGCTGGTATAGGCAGTTTAATGTCCCCCATAGGCAGATATAGGCTGGTAAAGGCAGTTTAATGTCCTCCATAGGCAGGTATAGGCGGTTTAATGTCCCCCCATAGGAAAGGTTATAGGCATAATAAGGCAGTTTATTGTCCCCCATAGGCAAGTTATAGGCAGGTATAGGTCGTCGTAGGCAGGTATAGGTCCCCCTAGGCATGCTATAGGCAGGGTATAGGCAGGTATAGGTCCCCTAGGCAGGCTATATGCAAGAATAGGCAGGGTATAGGCAGGTATAATTTCCCTAGGCAGGCTATAGTCAAGTATAGGCAGGGTATAGGCAGGTATAGGTCCCCTAGGCAGGCTATAGGCAGGTTATAGGCAGGGTTTTAAAGCAAAAAAAAAACACTTACCTCGATCCCCGCTGCTCTGTCTCCCGGGTGCTCTCCTGCATCTTCTCGGCACAGGCGGGTGATGTCCCCAGGCCGCGCACTGGCAGCGGGGTGACCAAAACACTGCCAGTGCCGGAAACCCCCGGGCAGCCGCGAGTCTGCGGCCGCCCGGAGTCCACTGCGGAGCACGGAGCGCTCGCTCTCTGCACCACAGTGGTATCTCTTCTCCTGCATGCGCTCCCAGAGGAGACACATACAGGGGAAGAGATCGCTGACAGCGCCTGGGCCACGGCAGCGCCCGGACGCTGTCAGGTACTCGGCCTACAGTAATATGCGCTCACTGAAAAATTTGCATATAGCTGAAGTGTCCCTTCGGCACTCCCGGGCCATCGCAGCGCCTGAGCGCTGTCAGTGACTCGAGTATAAGCCGAGGGGGGATTTTTCAGCACATTTTTTGTGCTGAAAAACTCGGCTTATACTCAAGTATATACGGTATGTTAATGTTTGTTATTGTTTTGTTTTCCCCCTTCCATGACAGCACCACCTGAGAGGGAAAGAAAATCCTAGGATAATAGATATGCTCCTCCTCCGATGTCTCAGGGTGGTTTCCTTTCCCTGGGGAGGAGACCCAAGGTGGAATCTGTGAGCATCTGAAGAGTCATGCCAGGGTCCTGTTACCCAGGCAAGTGAAATTACTCACTGTGCCATGGAACTCCTATCCAGCTTGCATGGAACCAACCTGGCATCTTGAGGACGGCGGCGCGGTGTGCGGCTTGATTTTGGAGCTGTGTTGGACTGCATGGTAGTACGGAGCCTCTTGTGCCGTAGAGAAAAACAATTAGTTACTCTCCGCCGGAAGTGGGATGCCCAGCTAACCGAAGTGGGGCTGGGTGCTGGAAATTATTGCACATGCACTGTTTGTGTGTTGCTTCAACCTTTGTGGTTACTGCTCACTGGTACACACCACACCATGGAGGCTGCTGGTGATGGTAGCAGGCAAGAAACATGTAAAGGACCCCCAAGCATGGTACATTAGTGGTTGTAGCTTCTGGTGGCAATCCCCTTCCCAAACCCCTTAGTAACATAGGGTGCCCCATTTTTTTTTTTATGTCATAGGGGTAAGATGTGCCCAAAAATTTAGAAAAAAGACAAGATGTAAGGAGTGAGTAAGCGATCAGCCTCAAAGAATTGAAAATTTCAGCACAGCTTATTAACAATTTTTTGCAAGGTCATTTTCTTTTTATTAATTCTATGTGTAATAATATTAAGAAAGAGATCCATAATTCAGAAAACTGTTTTATGGCAACAATGGATATAAAGGACTTTAAAACCCAAAATTTCCCTCCCCTTCTGTTTGTACAAAATAATTTATTGGCGGCAGTTCAGTTCCAATCTTATATCATACATCTTCAGTATCAGACCCCCTGTGAGGAAGAATTCACTTTTTGCCCCCCTTTCTGAAATCTAGTCAATCACGGCCTTCCCCCACCACGGGACAAGCTCAATTTACATTTTAAACCTAGTCAGAACACAGAGGCTCCAGCCTAGAAAGCTCAATTTTACACAGTAATTAAGCCCATTAAATCCTCTCTGTAGGAAGTCGCCACAGCTTTGGGTTCAACCAGGAAAGGATCCTCATAATCTAATTACACTGAAAAAAGCTAGTCCCAGCTTAAAAGACTTCAATCAATCAAACCCGTCGGTCATCCAACCATGTTAAGTGGAAAAAATGTTATTAATATGCTACTGATGGAGTATGGGGTGGGTGACATGGGGGTTCCCTCCCATCCTGTGGAGAGGAGAAAAGGGCACCCGGGTTTTGCAATAGGGCAGCATTTCCACAACCTGCTGGGATTTGTTTTCCTCTGGTGTGGAAACAGAGGGGACAAACAGGGGGCAGACCGCGGGTGGGGGAGCATGCGGGTGGGCAGGGGCCCCGAAAGCCACAGGGCAGGGTCTCCCCACACCGGGGCAGACGGGGGGCAGACAGCTGTGGTGGGGGGGCATGCGGGTGAGGCAGGCTCCCGGGGAAGGCCACAAGCAAGGTCTCCCCCCAAAAGGATGTCGGGGGGCCCATTTAGGCCAAGCAACTGGCGACTTATATAGACCCGAGGGGAGGGGGCCCCACCAGGGTTCAGTGGCGGGGCCCCGCTTCACGCCAGGGGGGGCCAGGACCCAGGGGCCCCCAGGGCACGAGGGTATCCCCCCCCCATCAACCGGGTAAGTGCCAGGGACAGGACAAGATAGGCCCAGCCGGGGAAAGGGCCCATATGTGGGCACCACAACTCAACCAGTCACTACCGGGTCACCCGGGACCCACCCGGGGAGGCGGAAGGGCCCTTCCACGTGAACATGTGAAGGCGCATCATGACGGAGGCATGTGCCCTTTTCCCGGTGCAGCCTGCCGGAATATGAAAAAAAACCTCTTGGGCATTTGCCCCGGTCAGGGGAGGTGGATCCAAGAGATGTGGAGATTTGTAGACACCCGGAGGACCAACGTCCCACTGTTGGCAACCCCTACCCCTTCAGGGGATTGTTTATAACGTGCCTGGAAACGGGGTCACCGCCATCACGTGGACACCGGGGGTCACCCCCAACCCGGGTTCAGCATATCGGGTCTCCCCCCCAAGTGCACCACATGCGGGGGGGAGATTGACAGATGCTGAAGTGGGGGTCATCCAGGGGCCAAATGCCTGGGCCCGCCTAGTTTCCCCGTCCCCAAAAAGGGTCGACCACCCATTCGGTGGCTACAGGGCTCAATGCTGTCCAGGTCACCAGCGTACCCAATGCCACGCATCGTGACCCCTCGATCAGTTGCTGGGGCCAAATACCTGACCACATATCTGAGCTGGGATATTGGCAATTCCCCTGACCCGTTTAGGCAAGGGAACGCTCTCCTTTATCACCCCCCTTCGGGGGTAAGAGTCCACGTCATCCTTTGGTATGAAGAATGCGCCTGCCACTGTTCAGCGGGTGGTCAACACGCGCTAAAAAGGGGCTTTGGAAAGGACGCGGCCGCTACCTGGATGACATACCTTTTTTAGTCCCACCGGAGGGCCACCTCCAACCCTGACGCAGGTGCTTGGAAAGTATCCGCCAGGGAGGGTTTACCATCAAAAACCGGAAAAGTGCCCCTGGGGATGATGAGGTCCACTACCCGGGGCACCGGGTAGGGGGGGGGGGGCTAAGCCAAGCCTGGAAAAATGGATGCCTCGCATGCTGGCCCCCCCCCAGGACCAAGAACAGGTGATTCTTTCTGGGGACCGCTGGGTACTATAGGAGGTTTTTTTCCACACAAAGTACCTGGGAAACCCCGAAGACCTCACCAAAGAGGTTGCCCTCCGATCGTTGGACAAACACGCGAGACGGGCCCTTTCCCAAACCCCCAATGCGCCTTGTCCAGCTCCCCAGTACACAACCGCCGGACTTCACCCGCAGTTTATAGTACAAAACCCACGCCGTGACTTTTTGGGCCCCGTTTCAGTGCTCAGCCCCGGTGGGCACAATGGGACGGAAAACCCCTTTTTACCTGACCGGAAGCTTCTGCGAGGGATGTGGCCCCATTTCCCCCATGGAAAAAGAATCCTGGCGATAGTGTGGGCCCGCAGCGGCGCAGCCCCACTATACGGCGCATTTCATTGTGGAGACAACCACAACGCTCTGGCTGGCTACACACGGTCTCCGGAAAAAATGGGAGGTTGCTACCTGGAGCCATTCTTCCAGCAGTACAACTTCGTCATTTTGCCCCCCGGAAGGGCTGAGACCACGGCAACGGGCCCATGGGGTTTCCCGACAAAAAGGAAAGGGGGCAGTTTGGGCGCCGGTGGAGCATGGGGCGGTGCTGCCCCCTAGCGCCCTCAAAAGGGGGAGCTGTAAAAAAATCACTTTTTTGCATCCCCCCATTCGTATCTAGTCAGATCACGGCCTTCCCCCCCACAAAGGGCAACTCAATTTACATGTTAACCTATCGAAAAGATGGCTCCAGCCTAGGGGCAAGCCAATTTACACATAAAAAAAGCCCAGTGTAAACCTCTCGTAGGAAGTCGCCACAGCATGGGGGCAACCCATAAAGGATCCTCATGAATCAATTAGCACTGAACAAATGCTAGTCCCCGCTTTAAAAAACTTTAAACAATCAAACCCAGTCGGTCGTCTCCGAATTCATACGATTTATAGGGGACCCCTCATAACGGGGCATGGGCGGGTTCAATTGCAAAATATGGAGCTCCCCCCACCCCAGGCCCCTTTCCCGGTTTTTTCCCCCGGACCATGGGACTGAGATATCCAAACCGGGCCACAGGGGCCATAAATAACGGTTTGATACCCGGGGGTCCGGGAGGCCCCGACGTTTTCGATGGGACCCCCGCTCGGTTCTGTGCCAATGCCCGCCGATTATAGTCCATTTTTGTTTTGTATCAGAAAACGCATGACCTGATGGGGAGGAGTTCATAGACCGCCCCGGGGTGGTAGGGGGCTCCAAGGGGCTGCCCCCCCGCAGATAAACCGGGGCCAGGCTTGACTCTTTCCCTTATCCAGGGGGGGCACCAAGGAGCATTCCAGGACACCCACACGCACAGCCAGCCCCATAGGCCCCCCAGCGGGCCCAGCACCAAGCAACAACGGGAACTTACCTATTTTAATGCCTTTTGTCTGAATCCATAATTGTATTTCACCCCCTCTGACCTGTAAAATTTTTTATCCATCTTGACATATTACCTGTCTATGTGCCCTTCAAGGGAAATTTTTAAAACTATAAACTTTATCGATTGTCTGTCTTTTATCAACGGCCTCACACGCCAATCCCCGGCTATGTATATAGCTACCCCAAGGGGGTTTTTCCTGACCCGCATAAGTCGGTAACGGGGGCCGGGGTTTTAACAAACGAGAGAACTGGGGGCAGCATTGTTTTTTCCCTTGCCATGGGGCAAGGGTTTAACAGGGGAAAATATCTGGCTGACCTTAGCTCCCCCCAGAGGGAGGCAACGTCGAGATACACCCCCAAACAGCCGTCGTCCCTCAAGCGGGCCGGCGGACTAGGCTGTTTTCGTCACACCCCCCTCTTTGGAATTTCTGCAGCTCTGCGGCTATTTACCAAGGTTATTGCCGAGATGGTCGTGAACATCAGAGAGAACAAGGGCATCTTCTTACCCTACCTGGAAGATTTCCTATTGGTAGGAGTTTCCCTACCTACAGTATGTAATTTCCAGGACCCTAACAATATTATAGGAGTTATGGTGGGTAATAAACTTAGAAAAATCATACCTAATTTCAGTGCTATCCAAATAGTTTCTAGGCATTCTGCCGAACTTACAACACAAAAAATACTCCCTATCCATGGAGAAAAAAGACGTCATAACTGAGATAATTTATTTGGTTCTCCACAACTCATCTCACTCAACTGTCACAACTCATCATAGCTGTCATCTCACTTGGAGAAGCGATGTCCCTGCTCAAATTACCAATTGCATCCATTCCAGTAGTGCCTTGGACACAACGTCCTTCTCGTCTTCTAATGTGCAAAATTCTCAATGTATGGGATCGATCAGGTGGCATAGTTGGACGTCATGACCCCTGCAGCACTGATGCACGTACAGCCCAATCCCACCATCCCCCCATACCTACCCCTCTCTGCTGTGACCCCTTGAAATGAACACACTTACCACTGATTGGATTAAATTGGCCACAGCAGCCATTTTATTTAACAAAATACAACATAAATAAAATTGCCATATAAAAATAAAAAAAATTAAAAAAAACTATAACCCCACTCTTCCATATATATAATGATATATATAATAAAATATAAATATATAAAATATTATATATCAATAAAAAAACTTATATATAGTAAATAACCCCCCCGTCGGTTGCCCCCTCGGGGCTTTAATACTCGGTCGGCTTAAACCTACGATCCCAATTGTTATATACCTGGTAGTTTTTTTTTGGAATATATGAATATTAGTATATTAAAAAAAATTATAGAATATATAATAAGATTAATTTAAACCAAGCCATAAATAAAAATTTGCCCCATAAGAAAATTGTAAAAAAAATAAAACTCCATGAACCCAGACCAAAACCCCCCCATATTGGGGCAATGAGGTCCTTGAAGACAATCACAACCAGAACCTAAAAAACCCAAAAATAAAATACTTGATGCTCCGAATCAACTCCCTGGATGTCAGAGACCCCAAATCATGCCCCTCCACATGCAACACCAAAATGTTCGGAGGACTATCCAGGGCTGCAAACCGCATCACCTCCGGGACCACTCCTAACCACCGCCTCCCACGCCGTCCAAGCCAGCGTACCACCGCAACGCTCCGTGGAAAGCCCAATTGACGGCCGTCTGGCCGCAAGTCCGCTCTCTCGGCAACCTAATGCACGTAAGAATGGCCAAGGATCCAAACCAGGAACGGAGGACGATCTGGAGAACAAAGAAAAAACAAGCTGACGACAGCAACACAGTGGCAACAACCCCTACCAACCCACCGTAACCCCCTCCCCTTCAAGCCACCAGATGCCGCAGGATGTACAGCCGAAACCTATCCGACTCCCATCTCCCAATTCTACGGACCACCTCTGCACTGAGGCCCCACCCCGCAGCCTCGGTAGCAGCCCCGATCCAGAATGAATGCGGTGCGAAAGCAGCAGGGTCAAGACCAACTGCCACCAAACACCGCCTAAGCACCGCGGTAAACTGGAAATGGGAAAGAAACGTTCCATCCACACAGGAGCGGCCCGCACTCGGCCCTGTGGAAAAAACGAAATTCCCGCCAACAACGCACTGGACACATCAATGCCTCGGGAACCCCCCGCAGGGTCACTCACCTCCCCCTACCGGCCCGATCCATTTTTGACGAGACGTCCGCCTGCTGAAGGCCCCCCCCGAGAACCGACGCGGAGACACCCACTCCCACACCCCCCAAGCCCCAAAGAAAGCCCAAGCAAAAGGAAACCTGAAAAGCGTTACCTCATAACCCGAGTTGGCAACTTCCCCCAACACCCTGCCGAGCCGTTCCAGCAGAGCGAAAACCACAGGGCGCCAAGCATCCCTCGCCCCCCGGCCCCGCCTATAACCCTGAAGAGCCCGGGACACGACGAAATCCTTTGTCAAATCCCGCAACCGCCGTATTCTAAACCCAAACGCCAGCCCAGATATAAATCTCAAGACCCTAGACACCGACCACCCGAGCCCCCGAACATGCCCCAACCAACACAGCAGAGCCCCGATGTGGTCTTCCTCCGACACCACATCCCCAGATCCCTGATCCAGTCTGACCACTGCACCCAGGCTGCCTCATAAGCAGTCCAGGTCCCACCTGACAAGGAGGCCCGAATCGGCTGGTCTGCGTCCCGAAGGCCACGGTCCATAGGTGACTGGGGCACTCTTCTCCGTACTCTGCCGTCGACAGAGCCAATGTCCGGAACCGGTCCCACTGCAACCGAGAAAGAGAGTCAGCAACGGCATTCTGAACCCCAGGGACATGTTCCGCCCTAACCCACGAATTGAGCTCCAAACACCTCAAAACCAACAACCGCAGAAGACGCACCACCGGCGGAGAAGAGGTCGTCAGATTGTTAATTGCCAAAACCACACCCAAATTATCACAAAAGAGCGAACATTCTGATCCCGAAAAGTATCACCCCACAACTCCAGAGCCACCACAATAGGAAAAAGTTCCAGGAACGCCAAATTCCTAATTACCGGAAGAACCCGCCACGACTCCGGCCATGGGGCCGCACACCACCGCACCCCACAAATGGCCCCAAAGCCCGTGCTGCCTGCCGCATCCGTGAAGATATCGATCTCCCGATTAGACAATTCCCCATGCAGAATAATGGAATGTCCATTATACGAATCCCAAAAACTGGCCCACACCCTCAAATCCTCTCTGTGTTCACAAGTCAAGCGCACAAAATGATGCGGTTTCGACACGCCTGAAGTCGCACTGGCCAACCGCCGACAAAACACCCGCCCCATCGGCATGATCCTGCACACAAAGTTGAGCTTCCCCAACAATGACTGCAGCTCCTTAAGGGGAATCTTACTCAAACCAATGACCCGGCAAACCTCCTGACACAAGGAGTACAACTTATCCTTAGGCAACCTGCACTCCATCCTTTCGGAATCAATGCAGATTCCCAAAAAATTCAAACAAGTACTCGGACCCTCTGTCTTATCCAGTGCCAACAGGACACCGAACCGATCCGACACCCAACTCAACGCTACCAACAAGGACCCGCACACTGGAGACCCCGCTGGCCCAACACAAAATAAATCATCCAAATAATGAATGATAGAACTCAACCCCGAAACGTCATGAACCACCCATTCTAAAAATGTGCTAAAATCCTCAAAATAGGCAAGCAACAATCCACAAAGAACTTCTCGTCCAAAAAACACCCCAACAGTTTCAAATTATCCTCATGAACCGGCAAAAGTCGAAAAGCCGACTCAATATCTGCCTTGGCCATTAGCGCGGCCCGCCCATGCCGCCGCACCAGGGACACCGCCTCGTCAAAGGAAGTATAGACCACAGAACACAGCTCCGGTGTTATGCCATCATTCACGAATTGGCCCTTCGGAAAAGACAAATGGTGAATGAGCCGGAATTTTCCCGGCTCCTTCTTTGGAACCACCCCCAAGGGAGACACCACAAGGTCAGGAAAAGGCGGGACTTCAAATGGCCCCGCCATTCTCCCCAGCGACACCTCCTTTGCCAACTTCTCCGACACCACTGTCGGATGCTCATGGGCAGACCTCAGATTCTTAGTAGAAAAGGGGACAGAGTGAGCAGGCGGTGGAATTACAAACCCCTGCCCAAACCCAGCGGACAACAGGTCCGCTGTTTCCCTATCCGGAAAGCGGGCTAGAAATGGTTGCATCTCGCCCAGTCTTACCGGTGTCACCCCCTTGAGCACCCGCACCGGCCCCTTTGCTCCGGCCCTTCCTAAAGCAACGGGTGACCGGGTGGGACGGTGCTGCGCAAAAGGAGCACACGTTTAAATCGGCAACCAGTCCCAAACTTACATTGCCCCCCCATTAAACAACCAGCAAACCCCACTTTTTGAGCCACCGGGCTGGGACCCCGCCCCGCTACCATCCCCGCTCTCTCCCTGGCCAGCAGAACTAGCCCCCCCAAGAAAGGTCTGCCCGAACTTCGTCGGAGCCATAACCTTCAACCAAAGACCAATATTCTTATGGTCCCACCTGATTGAAGGGCGAACCGCCTTCCACTGACGAAACTGCTCGTCATAACGCAGCCACACCTGTCCCCCATACACCCGTTGCACCTCCCCAATCACATCCATGTAACAAAAAAGGCCCGAACAATTCTCGGGCGCCTTTTCCCCAATCACACGCGCAAGTATCGCAAACGCCTGCAACCAGTTGGCAAAAGTGTGCGGAATGAGTCGCCATCAGCGCTTTTCCTCCTCCTCCTTCTTGCTCTCGTCTTTTTACTCTTATCTAAGTTAAACTTCTCTAAGGGCAACAGGGAAAATATCTCCACATACTCATCCTTCTAGATCTTCTCCCTCACCTCCGGCTTCAAATGCGCCCCCAGTGGGCCTTCGAAGCAAACATACACCTCCCCCTTTGCCCTGTCATCCAACCGGACACTCTCCTGCGGAATCTTCTCCGTCTGCACTGACACCGTCACCCCCCCGCCCTGCTCCAAAGGAGGCCCAAGGGCCTGCGACCCCTCATCCCAAAGCACCAAGGGTGGGGCCACTGGCAACAAGGATGGTGCCACCCAGGCATCCACCGGCGGCCCCACCACACGCACGACCCCCCGGGTTAAGCGTAGGCAGCCCACTACCCTCTTGACCCCCCTGTGACCGAAAAATAGGTTGAAACGAACAGGACAGAGACATATAATCACCCGGCTGCGTGGGGGCTGTGGACCCACCAGCCGCTACCCCGGAATCCTGGTCGACGTCCCGCAGATAAACGCCGTCGTCAATCGATGCCCAACAACCCGGGTCAAGGCCATTAGCACCCAATAAGTAGAGGCCGACCGCCGCAGGCCGCGGAGATGGGGCAGGCACCTGCCACGTCCGAACCATGGAACCCGAATCTTCCTGAGCTACGCCGGGCCAACCGACCGTCGCCCGTCAGTCCTCCCGCTGCGTCCCTAGACCCAAGGGAAGTCTCCAACCGTTGTCCTCTCTCCTGCCGCCTGGTGGCCCCCCCGACCAGCACATCGCCAGGTAAGGCCACCGCCACCACCGACCGAACTGACGACCTAGGAGCAGCAGCCGATCCAGCCCCAGACTGAGGCCCAGACCCACCGCTCTCCGCAGGGCCCGCCGGCCTACCTGGATGCCTCCCCTGCTGGGCAGACCGACCCCCGGACTGGAGCCTGCCCACCCGACCTGAAGGGTCCCCAGAAGGGCTCCGCCGGCGACGGTGAGCCCTGGGGGTGCACTCCGGGCTCAGCCGCTATGGGGATCAAGCCCGATGCCTGCGGCCAACACCGCTACCCCCTGACATTGCGAGCGTATCTGCAGCCCTGCGGCCACCAGCCTTGCCCCCAGAGAGAGCGGCCGGATCATCAGCCCCACTGCCTCCAACGCTGACTCCTGCTGCCAAGGCCGGATCCCGGCCCCACTGACCCCAGGGCCGCCCCTGAGCTCCGCGGCCGGATCCCCGGCACCGCCTCCTCTAGCCAGGCGGCCCCCTGTGGGGCCGCCATGCGCCGCAGAAGCTCCCGCTGTTCGCCCACCATCACTGTGTGGAGCGCGCAGCACGGGCGTCCTCCTCTGCTGCCTCGCGCCGTGAAACTGACGAACAGGCGGAAGGGGAGGTCCCAACACGTTCCTACACTTCCGATCAGCCTCCCCTTCCACCCGCACGTACACAGAGTCTTAGCCGCGCCCAGCATGCCGGGTCATGGCGCGCCTCCCCTAGGGGGTGTGGCTGGATTGGCGCGCTGCTGATTTACCATTTCAGAAGATACTTTACTTTCTCTCCAGTGGTGACTAAATCCAAAAATCTTTAAAAGGGTCTCTCTTTGAAGAAAGATTTTGACCAGAGATGCCATCCCCCTGTGTTTGGGGGCCCATATGAGAGATAAGTGCTTTAAGGGTCAGTTGGACTCAGGAGTCGAGGCAGAATCCTCCAACTACAGAGAACTGCTGGCTTGCCGTCTTTCTCTTCAAGCAGCTCAAAAGCACCTAAAAGAAGCATGTAGAGCTGATGGACAGTTCTACAGCAGTAGCCAATATCAACCAATATCAACAGACAAGGGGGCACAAAAAGAAGGGTGGGGAAGTTATCTTTATCTTGTGATCCTGATTATACTAGGATTCAACAGGATAGGATAGTTCTCAGGATAGATCCGGCCTTCCTTCCAAAGGTGTCCGATTTCCATAGATCACTGGAAATTATTTTTCCTTCTTTTTGTGATAAATCTGCTACTCCAAAAGAAAGAGAGTTCCACAATCTTGATGTTAGGAGAGCTGTCCTGCTCCCACTTCACGTACCCCCGGGGTCTATGTGGAGCTTGACAGGCAGCTAAACGCCTTCCTACTTGTCAATAATTATGACCGTGTTTGAAGTCTGTAGTTTTATTAACAGGATGTAGGATAGGGTAAAACTGATGGACAAACAAAATGAACATTAGAATATACAGAGGCTGTTTATAACAAACATAAAAACAGTGTACAAAGTAGAAATACAGTAAACTTTACATGGTGGTTAACATGTCCAGGCCAATCTGAATAACAGTACAGTATAATCTGTCATAACTACATACAACAAGTTTTAAACTGTACTAGCAGTGCTTATGAAGCTAGATATAGCTAGACATTTTCACAATCGAACAGTTTACCAACTATGCTTCAACAAGAGTAGAGATGAGATGGCTGATGATGTCCTCTCTGTGTAGACATGAGGTGAAATGAGTCATCTACCCATAATGCAAAAGAAGTTCCTCTTAGGCAGGAAACAACAAACATTTGTGAAACCCTGCAAACAAAGGCCACAAGGTGGCACCAAAGGCATTAATTATTTAACTAATGCATGTAAAGCATATTGGGACACAAATAAAGACATTAATCACATGCCTATAAGCAGCACACTCCCCGCCTGGCGTCAATTGATGCCACTAACAGAGTCCTCAGAAGAAAACAGTAATATGAGTTCAGTAACTGGTCTGAGGAACAGTTTAGTCTCATTCTGCCTATGTACCCTTGACCTCTACTTTGCGTATGCTTCCGTCTTCGCTTGAGAGTGTTTTGGTGATAAGTGAGTGAGACTTGCTGTACCAACTTGCAATAGGATAGAGTCCAGGATTTTTCGTGCTATCCCTATAATTCTCTCCCAAGCTTCACCCATATGAGAAAGTGCGGTAGATTGAAAGTCCAAGTACAACCTTGCTCACTTAGATATCTTTAGACACTGAGTGTATCCAGGTTTGTAGGAATTTGTAGTTCTTTAGCTGCTCCAACAAAGTTAGTGCCTCTGTCAGAACGAATGTGTTTCACTGGTCCCCTGATGGCAATGAAGCGCCTAAGAGCGTTTATGAAGCTTGAACTATCCATAGATTCAATTACCTCAATGTGAACAGCTCGGGTGGACATACAAGTAAACAGAACTGCCCACCGTTTGCTATTGGATTGACCTCCTCTGGTGTATTGAGAAACTATGGCCCAGGGACCAAATACATCAAGACCCACGTGGGTAAAGGGAGGATCTGTACTAATCCTGTCAGATGGAAGGTTGGCCATCTTCTGTGTTTGGAAAATACCTTGCATTTTTCGGCAGGTAACACAATTGAAAATAAATTTACTCACGCATCGCTTTGCTCCAACTATCCACAGTCCAGCAGCTCGTAAAGCCCCTTCTGTAAACAGCCGGCCCTGATGTTTTACCTCATTGTGGTAGTGTTGCACAAGCAAAGAAGCAATATGATGATGACCTGGAATTACCAAGGGATGTTTTTCAGCAAAGTCTATTTCGGCTTTCTTGAGGCGACCTCCAACTCTCAATAGTCCATCTCCATCAATGAACGGATCCAGTTTCTTTAAAACACTGTGTTTTGGGATAGGTCTCTGGTTAATGATGCTCTCGATTTCTTTGGCATAGACTTCTTGTTGCACAGTCCGAATGATCATACTCTTGGACTGATCAAGTTCACTTACTGTGTAGACATTTTTACAGTGGTGCCATCCTTTACAGTCATTGGTATGCGTAGTCAAGGCATTTTTGAAAGAACGTGCTATGTGGGTTAAGTAGGTGATGGCTCGAATAAGTGATTTCCATGTAGAGAATCTACTAAATCTGTGAGACTTGAGTCTGCTGCCTGTAACTTCTGTATGCAACGTTGACACCTGAGGACGGATTTCAGTATCTGTGTCTACATCCACTAGTTCAAATTTCTTAAGATTTGTGGTGTTGTGCTCTGAGTTGTACAGAAGTTCAGGACCTGTAAACCGGATTGTCTCTTTTAGGCGGTCAGCAGCTACAGATCTAGTTGCTTGGTCTGCAGGATTATGGTCTTGGTCACCGTCACAGGCATGATTGTCACATGAAGAGCCCATGAAGGGACATGGTAGATGAAATCTGTGTGGTAGTTCTTTGAGGTGGAAATTATTTTCACACGGTTGGAAAAGAGAAGGGCGTCCATTCTCTAGCGTGTTGGTAAGCATGTTGTTAACAAAGATCGGTTTGTGCACATTCCCTAGACAAATATCTCCTATAATGACCCATCCTAGATCAAGTTTTTGGGCATATGGAGCATTGTGAGGACCATTAATTTGGCTTCTAGCTTTGTGAACTCTCAAGATATCTCTTCCAAGGAGTAGGATTATCTGTGCTTGAGCATCAAGTTCTGGTATAAGATGAGCTATACGCCTCAAATGAGGGTGATATTCTGCAACATCTGGTGTAGGGATTTCAGCCCTATTGTCTGGGATCTGGTTGCACTCGATTATGGTAGGTAAGGGCAAGCTGGTGAGACCATCAATAGACTCTACCTGGTAGCCAGAAGCTCTCCTCCCCAAAGTCTCAACAGTACCTGCACATGTCTTTAGTGAGTAGGGAGAGCTGGGTCCATTGATGTTAAACATTTCGAAGAAAGCAGATCTGGCTAGAGACTTGTTACTTTGGTCATCTAGAATTGCATAGATCTTAATTGCTTTGTCTTTGTGGCCTGTTGGATAGACTCTGACTAGGCATATTTTGGAGCAGGACCTGCCACCTGTGAGTCCTTTGCAGACCTCTGTACATTGTGAAGTAACTGCTGGTGTATCTGTACTAGCATTACTCTCTCCTTCATCATGTTCCTTAGTGCTTTCTGCATGTGCTGTAAAGTCCATGGGCTGGACCAGGGTGTAAAGCTGTGTTGTGATCTGTTCTGTCACATTCTGTACATTTTACACTAACCTTACAGTCCTTGGCAAAGTGCGATGTCGACAAACAACATTTGTAGCATATATTGTTCTCCTTGAGGAAGGTTTTACGTTCTTCCATCGACTTTTCCCTGAAGGCTCTGCATTTCAGTAGGGAATGTGGCTTCCTGTGCAAGGGACACTGCTTACCGGGATCCTTGATCGTGGCGTCCTGGTGAAAGGAGTTTGAAGACCTGTGAGAGTAATCTGTAGGAGAGATATTGGTTTTGTCAATGGTGTTCTATGATGCTTAAGACCAGGAGGAGTGACACATGACATTGTAAAATCAAAGCTTGGATCATTCCTAATCTTTGGTTGCTGTGTAACAAAGTCCACAAACACACTAAATGGAGGAAATGGTACATTGTGAGCTCGTTTATACCTGGACTCCTGTGTGACCCACTTATCTTGTAGGTTGTAAGGAAGCTTTTGTACTATAGGGTTGACACCTCTGGCTGTGTCAAGAAATGCAAGTCCTGGTAGATCTCCTTCTGCTTTGGCAACCTGTAGTTCCATTAACAAGTCACTTAGTTCTCTAAGTTTCTGGTATCCCTTACTGGCTATTCTAGGGAAGTCATCAATTCTTTTGAACAATGAGCTTTCTATAGCCTCTGCTGAACCATAACACATCTAGTCTCTCCCAGATCATTTTAAGACCTGTTTCTGGGTAATTTATGTTAACGTCTCTTATTCTCTTAGCATGCTCAGCAGATTCATTTCCGAGCCACTTTACTAGGAGATCTAACTCTTCCCTACATGACATCTCCAAGTCTCTGATTGTATTCTGGAAAGAGGATCGCCAAGCTGTATAGTTTTCTGGACGATCGCTGAACTTTACAAGTCCTTTGTTGACCAGCTCACGTCAAGCAAAGAACTTAGCAAAGTCCGTTGTGGCTTGATTGGCACTGAAATGAGTCACTGGAGAATTGTTCTGGTGTGAGTGAGGTGTATAATCATACCTGTTAGGAATCTTTGCATCAGTCCTGTCAGTATCATACCCTTTAGGGGTGAAGAGACTTCCTCTGTGCTGGAATGAAGACTGGATCCTTTGTTGAGTGGTGAAGTCGACTTGATCTGTATCACGCTGCTCTGCATCCTCTTGCTTATAGAACTGGTTGCACAAGCACAATGCTGTGTCCACTGTGATCACCACCAGGAGATGCAGCTGCTTCTAAGATTTCTGCTTCAGCTATGGCAGCTGCTGTTTCTTTCTCAATAGTGAGCTTCTCCAGTGTTACCTGTAGGCGTGTCCTTTCCAGCTCTAATGAGGCCTCTTGTTGCGCTCTCTCTGCTTGTTGTCGTACCCTCTCTGCTTCCAGGGCTGCTTGTTGTCGTACCCTCTCTGCTTCCAGGGACGCTTGTTGTAACTTCAGTTGAATCTCTTGTTCAGCGAAAGCAGCTTGAGCCTTTGCTGCTTCAGCCTTTGTGCGGACGATGGCGGCTGCACTGCCGACAGCTGATGCTTTGGAGGAGCTGGCTCTTGATCTTGTCTTTAGAGAAGATGTGTGGCTTTGCGACATGGTGTGACTGTTTAGAGATCGCTGTGTTGCTTGCTTGCAGGTGACTGCGTGCACGTGGCTGACCTCTGTATAGTCTGAATCTTCTCCTCTTGTTTTTAGCAGTTGTTTTACTGTCCTGCCCCCACTTCACGTACCCCCAGGGTCTATGTGGAGCTCGACAGGCAGCTAAACGCCTTCCTACTTGTCAATAATTACGACCGTGTTTGAAGTCTGTAGTTTTATTAACAGGATGTAGGATTGGGTAAAACTGATGGACAAACAAAATGAACATTAGAATATACAGAGGCTGTTTATAACAAACATAAAACAGTGTACAAAGTAGAAATACAGTAAACTTTACATGGTGGATAACATGTCCAGGCCAATCTGAATAACAGTACAGTATAATCTGTCATAACTACATACAACAAGTTCTAAACTGTACTAGCAGTGCTTATGAAGCTAGATATAGCTAGACATTTTCACAATCGAACAGCTTACCAACTATGCTTCAACAAGAGTAGAGATGAGATGGCTGATGATGTCCTCTCTGTGCAGACATGAGGTGAAATGAGTCATCTACCCATAATGCAAAAGAAGTTCCTCTTAGGCAGGAAACAACAAACATTTGTGAAACCCTGCAAACAAAGGCCACAAGGTGGCACCAAAGGCATTAATTATTTAACTAATGCATGTAAACCATATTGGGACACAAATAAAGACATTAATCACATGCCTATAAGCAGCACAAGAGCAGTTGTTCATTAACTAGACAATTGAGTGGGACGGTCTGGGGCTATTAGGGATTCCATCTCCAGATGAATTACACAGGCTATCCAGCTAGTCTATTTTTCTTCAGGGCTAACTAACTAATTTTATTATACTCGAGTCACTGTCGGCACTCGGGCGCTGCGATGGCCTGAGTGCTGACAGGGACGCTTCAGTTATATGCGACTCCTCAGGGAGCACATATAGCTGAAGGCCGAGTACAGCTGACAGCCTCCGGGTGCTGCGATGGCCCGGGCGCTGTCAGCGATCTCCTCACCTGTATGCGACTCCTCCGGAGCTGCAGTGGACTCCGGGCGGCCGCAGACTCGCGGCTGTCCGGAGTTTCCGGCACAGGCAGCGTGTGTCATCACACTGCGTGCGCGGCCTGATGACATCACCGCCTGTGCCGAGAAGACCGAGGAGCGTGCGGGAGGCGGAGCGACGAGGGAGACAGAGCAGCGGGGAGCCAGGTAAGTGATTTTTTTGGGGGTTTTAAAACCATACCTATGCCTGCCTATAGCCTGTCTAAATGACCTATACCTGCCTATACCCTGCCAATAGCCTGCCTAGAGGACCTATACCTGCCTACAGCCGACCTTTAGGACCTATACCGGCCTACAGCCTACCTATAGCCTGCCTAGAGGACCTATACCTGCCTATACCCTGCCTACAGCCTACCTATAGGACCTATGCCTGCCTATACCCTGCCTACAGCCTACCTATAGGACCTATACCTGCCTATACCCTGCCTACAGCCTACCTATAGGACCTATACCTGCCTATACCCTGCCTACAGCCTACCTATAGAACCTATACCTGCCTATAACCTGCCTACAGCCTACCTATAGGACCTATACCCTGCCTATAGCCTACCTAGAGGACCTATACCTGCCTATATCCTGCCTATAGCCTACCTAGAGGACCTATAACTGCCTATAGCCTGCCTAGGTGGCCTATACCTGCCTATAACGATCTATACCATGCCTATAGCCTGCCTAGGGTGACCTATACCATGCCTATAGCCTGCCTAGGGGGACCTATACCTGCCTATAACAACCTATACCTGCCTATAACCTGCCTAGGGGGACCTATACCTGCCTATAACAACCTATACCAGCCTATAACCTGCCTATGGGGGACATATAGCTGCCTATATCTGCCTATGGGGAACATTAAACTGCTTATACCAGCCTATATCTGCCTATGGGGTACATTAAACTGCCTATATCTGCCTATGTGATATGCAGATGCTAAGTAGAGGGCGAAAAGGCAAAACAAAAACTCTACAAGCCGTTCGTTTGGTGCTCTCCTTAAGGAGAGATCTTCCCTTCCTGAGCTACCCGATGCCTCCCACACAGCCAGCCAGTATCTTCTCTACTCTGCACTGAAGAGGGACAAAAATCCCGAAACAGCGTTGTCTGTAGATGAGAGATACTGGCTTGGCTAAAAAATCCTTTTTGCTCTCTCAAGACTCGGTGGGTCAAAAGCAAATTGAGGATTTGTTACAACCAACAGAGGGCGCTGTGGGCTTCTCAGCCCCTTTCCCATAATGCCTTGTGATATGCAGATGCTAAGTAGAGGGCGAAAAGGCAAAACAAAAACTCTACAAGCCGTTCGTTCGGTGCTCTCCTTAAGGAGAGATCTTCCCTTCCTGAGCTACCCGATGCCTCCCACACAGCCAGCCAGTATCTTCTCTACTCTGCACTGAAGAGGGACAAAAATCCCGAAACAGCGTTGTCTGTAGATGAGAGATACTGGCTTGGCTAAAAAATCCTTTTTGCTTTCTCAAGATTCGGTGGGTCAAAAGCAAATTGAGGATTTGTTACAACCAACAGAGGGCGCTGTGGGCTTCTCAGCCCCTTTCCCATAATGCCTTGTGATATGCAGATGCTAAGTAGAGGGCGAAAAGGCAATACGAAAACTCTACAAGCCGTTCGTTCGGTGCTCTCCTTAAGGAGAGATCTTCCCTTCTTGAGCTACCCGATGCCTCCCACACAGCCAGCCAGTATCTTCTCTACTCTGCACTGAAGAGGGACAAAAATCCCGAAACAGCGTTGTCTGTAGATGAGAGATACTGACTTGGCTAAAAAATCCTTTTTGCTTCTCAAGACTCGGTGGGTCGAAAGCAAATTGAGGATATGTTACAACCAACAGAGGGCGCTTGTGGGCTTCACAGCCCCTTTCCCATAATGCCTTGTGATATGCATATGCTAAGTAGAGGGCGAAAAGGCAAAACAAAAACTCTACAAGCCGTTCGTTCGGTGCTCTCCTTAAGGAGAGATCTTCCCTTCCTAAGCTACCCGATGCCTTCCACACAGCCAGCCAGTATCTTCTCTACTCTGCACTGAAGAGGGACAAAAATCCCGAAACAGCGTTGTCTGTAGATGAGAGATACTTACTTGGCTAAAAAATCCTTTTTGCTTTCTCAAGACTCGGTGGGTCAAAAGCAAATTGAGGATATGTTATACAACCAACAGAGGGCGCTTTGGGCTTCTCAGCCCTTTCCCATAATGCCTTGTGATATGCAATGCTAAGTTTAGGGCGAAAAGCAAACAACAGACTCTACAAGCCCGTTCGTTCGAGTGCTCCTTAATAGAGATCTTCCCTTCTGGCAACGATGCCTCCCACACAGCATCCAGTTCTTTCTACTCTGCACTGATAGAGGAAAAAATCCCGAACAGCGTTGTCTGTAGATGAAGATATGCTGGCTAAAAATCCTTTTTGCTTTCTCAGACTCTGTGGTCAAAAGCAAATCTTTAGGGATTTGTTTAAACAACAGTAGGCGCTGTGGCTTTCAGCCCTTTCCCATATTCTTGTGATATCAGATGCTTAAAGGGGAAAAGGCAAAACAAAAACTCTACAAGCCGTTCGTTTGGTGCTCTCCTTAAGGAGAGATCTTCCCCTTCCTGAGTCTACCTGCCTCCCACACACCACCAGAATTATACTCTATCTCTTCACTGAAGAGGGACAAAAATCCGAAACAGCGTTGTTGTAGACTATGAATACTGGCTTGGTCTAAAAAATACATTTTTGCTTTCTCAAGACTCGTGGTCAAAAGCAATTGAGGATTTGTTACAACCACAGAGGCGCTGTGGCTCTCAGTCCCTTTTCCATAATGCTGCCTTGTGTATTATACTGCACTATGAATTTTAATGGTATCTATTTTATTTTTAAAATTCCCAATAGCCGCTGCATTTTTCACCCTAGTGCTATACCGAGTCAATAAGCTGTCCCGGTTTTTGTGGCAAAAGTAGGTGCCTCGGCTTATACTCAGGTCAGCTTATACTCGAGTATATACGGTAAATGTAATACTAATGTATCTAGAAGTTCATTCCAGTCTTGGTAGCACACAGAAGCATGGGAGGAGGAACGTTTCTTTATTGCAGATTTCCTGTCACTGGAAGAACAACTCCTCTTCTCAGGTGGTACTGTTGTTTGAGAAAATACAGTTACCAGTAAGCCTAATTACTTTTTTTTTTAAAGATGTTAAATGGGAAAAAAAACATTTACAGTATTTTTTTTCCCTCTCTAGTTGGCTTGAGCATGCTACTATAACCTCAGTGTTGATGTACTACAGTAAATAGGTATTTCATTGATCTGATATAACACCATGCCTACGCAGGTGTGAACCTGCTCCATAAACCCTCCATAACTAAATAAAAATAAATATAGTATCTTCTTATCCAGCACAAGATATAGATATGAGGTTTAGTGCCGCCAGAAACGTTTAGTAACCTTTATATTCTCCTCCTTTCTGTTTTTAAGTAAATATATAATTTCTCTGTTCATGATTTCATCTTGGTGTGATCAAACAGCTGTTATGGTTGCTTCGACTAATCATTCTCCCTCTATAACTCTTTTTTCATTTATGCTGCCGATTTCAGTGTTTTATACATTCACAGTTATAAAACTTATAAGCATCACCAATTATTTATTTTACTTGTTACGTTATTATATCATGTTTAGATTATAGCTCAGCACACCCAGTCTGAACTGACCTAGGTAATTAAATTGAATTTTTTGCAGGTAAATAAGGAATGTGTTAGAGGACTTTGGGCTGGACAACAACAGGAACTGATCTTTCTCCGGAATCGGGATCATGAAAGAGGAAGCATTCAAAACAACAAACACGTCTTAAGAAATTTGATCAACTCTTCCTGTGATCAACCTCTGGGCTATCCCATTTATGTATCTCCACTAACTACATCCTACCTAGGAACACACAATCAGCTCAAAAAAATATTAGGTGGACCAGTTAATTTTGACCTTATTACTTCATGGTTTCAAACAAAATGGCTTATGTAAGTATTGCAAAACTAAATTAAATGCAAAGTTAACAGTCCTAGCAGCATACAAGGTTAAATAAATAGAACTAGTATACCCTGCTTTAACCCCTTACCGCTGCAGCCAGTTTTGGCCTTCCTGACAGAGCCCCATTTTTTTAAATCTGATGTGTTACTTTATGTGAGAATAACTTTTTGATACTTTTACCTATCCAAGTGATTCAGAGATTGTGTTTTATGAAATTTTAGAAGTTATGGCCCAAAAAGTCTATGTGAAAATTATGAAAGTATCATTTTTAAACTTCAAAAATTTCTGCTTGTAGGACGGATAGTTATTCCATCAGCCATATGTCTATTGTAGGTTAGCATAATTTTTTAAATGTGGCTTTTTTTTACATTAGGGGCTTAGCAATTGAGTAGTAATTTTCACATTTTCAAGAAAATTTGTGATATACATTTTTTAAGGGAACAGTTCAGATCTGACAAGGCTTTGATTGGACTGTATGTTAGATACCCCATAAATGACTTCATCTAAGAAACTACACCCCTTAAAGTAATCAAAACTGCATTTAGGAAGTTTATAAACCCATTAGATGTTTCACAGGAATTAAAGCAAAGTTTCACTTTTTTCAGATTTTCAATATTTATCCATTATTCACAAGAACACGGTAGATGTGACAGGGGAAATGCAACTTGATATTGATTCCCCAGATTCTGCCATTTTCAAAGATATCCCATGTGTGGCCATAGTACACTATTTGGCTTAACCACATGCCCCAGAATAGGAGGAGCACCTACCAGACTCTAAGGTCTCATTTTCATTATGATTTCATTAAGGCGCCATTACAGATTTGCAGACACCCTAAGGTGCTAAAACTTAATAAACACCCCAAAATGACCCCATATTGTAAACTACAGCCTGTCACGGGGGTCACGGGCGCCGCTGCTCCCTGCGATCGGCCCCTTGCTCGCAGGGGGTCTGGCACGGGTGCCGCGGCTGCCCGCGACCATCCCTCTGTGGCCCGGGCTCCTGCGCCGGTTCACTTACCCGTCCACGCTCCTGTGAACGCTGCTCCTGCCCTTCCCGGTAGCCGCACGTGTGCCCGCTGCTTAAGGCGCGCGCGCGACAGCTTCTCTGGATTTAAAGGGCCTTCGTCCCGATAATTGGTCTATTGTCGGGCGCTGGTTCTATTTAAGAAATACGCCCCCAGCACTTCCTGCCAGTCCGTTGTTGTGTTTTCCGTGAGATTAGAGAGTGTTGGAGTTCTGTATTGATTACCCGTGTACCTGTCCGCTTGCTTACGTTTCCTGACCTTGCCTGTTTGCCGCCTGCCCTGACCTTCTGCCTGTCCCCGACTACATCTCTGGATTACGACTTTGTACCACGCTGTACCCCGGCCACCATCGCAAGCAAGTCACGTCAGGGGTAGCGACCTGGTAGCCTCACGCCGCAGCAAGTCCATCCCGCTTTGCGGCGGGCTCTGGTGAATACCGGGGGCTACTTAGACTCCGCTCTCTGGTGTGGCTTAGCTATCATCGCCTGCAGTGGTCCAGCGAATCCACCTCTGCATTACAGTACGGACTGGCCATGGATTCCGCCAGGGTACCTCTGCCCGACCTCCGGGATGTCACGACGGCAGTCGCCCAGCAGAGCCAACGTATTGATCAGTTAGCGGCCATGATGCAGAACCTGGCGGCCCGTCTACCTCCACCTGCCGCCGCACCTGCATCCGTTGCTCTGGCATCCATTTCTCTACCTGCTCCGGCTTCTGGACCCGCTCTACATCTGCCGCTCCCCTCACGCTACGATGGAGACCCTTAAGAAATGCCGTGGGTTCATCAGCCAGTGCTCCATTCACCTAGAGATGATGGGGCATCAATTCCCTACAGAGCGTGCCAAGGTGGCCTTCATAATCAGCCTCTTGTCTGGAGACGCCTTGGCTTGGGCTACGCCACTATGGGATCGAGGGGATCCTCTGACAGCTGACCTCCAAACCTTCCTCCGGGGGTTCCGCACGGTCTTTGAGGAACCAGGCCGTACTTCTTCGGCTACCGCAGCACTGCTTCGGCTGCGATAGGGCGACTCCACGGTCGGTCAGTATTCGGTGCAGTTTCGCACTCTCGCTTCGGAGCTGGACTGGAATAACGAAGCTTTGGTGGCGACGTTCTGGCAAGGTCTCTCGGGACGAATCAAGGATGAGCTCGCCGCTCGGGATCTACCAGCCGCTTTGAATGACTTAATCCACTTAGCCACCCGGGTTGATATTTGGTTCGCCGAAAGGCAACAAGAGCTCCGCCTTCAATGGGAGGTCGTCCGTCCACGCCGTTTACCCCGCTTGGCTCCCACGTTCCAGCGGCCACCTCTTCCTCCTCCAATGGTCGCCGAGGAAGAACCTATGCAGGTTGAGAGAGCCCACCTGTCCCAGGAGGAACGGTCACAGCGTCGCCAGAAGCAGCTGTGTTTCTATTGTGGCGGTTCAGGCCATTTTATTGGGGACTGTCCGGTGCGCCTGGGAAACTTCCGCACCTAGGGCTCGTAGGAGAGGCGACCCTAGGTGTCAGAACGGCCTCTCCCCGTCTGACCATGCCCGTATTAGTTGGTGTTTCACCAGACAGCACCTTTCAGGCCTCCGCCTTTATTGATTCAGGATCGGCAGGAAACTTCATAAGCCACGAACTTGTGACCAGGTTTCGTCTCTCAGTGATTCCGTTGCAGAAACCTATGATTGTCTCGTCGGTCAGTGGCGAATGCCTTAAGGATGCTATCTGCTTCCATACTGTCCCCCCCTCTCCTTGCAGATTGGGGCTCTTCACAAGGAGACTTTGCAACTTCTCGTCCTGCCTCGATCCTCCTCCAAAATTCTTAAGGGCCTCCCATGGTTGCAGGACCATACCCCGACCTTGGATTGGAGCACAGGTGAAGTCATGCATTGGGGTTCCGCGTGTCTCTCGCGTTGCCTGTCGAAGCCACAACCTGCTCCTCAGGTCGCCTCCCTGAAATCTACCAAGCCTCCACCAGGCCTACCTACGCCATACTGGGACTTTGCTGACGTCTTTTCGGAAAGACAGGCCGAAACGCTTCCTCCACACCGGCCTTATGATTGTCCCATTGATCTGCAACCTGGCTGTACTCCTCCCCGGGGCCGGGTCTATCCCCTCTCCGTCCTGGAGACTAAGGCTATGTCTGAGTACATCATGGAGAACCTCCGTAAAGGCTTCATTCGTAAGTCCTTGTCTCCGGCAGGATCCGGCTTCTTTTTCATGGAGAAAAAAGACGGGTCTCTCCGGCCCTACATCGACTATCGGGGCTTAAATAAAATTACGATAAAAAAATGCTACCCTCTGCCCTTGATCTCCGAACTTTTCGACCGCCTGCGAGGTGCGAAGATCTTTTCCAAGCTGGATCTACGCGGTGCTTATAACTTGATCCGCATTCGAGAAGGCGATGAATGGAAAATGGCGTTTAATACGCGGGATGGCCACTTCGAGTATTTGGTGATGCCATTCAGTCTCTGTAACGCCCCTTCTGTATTTCAGAACTTTGTCAATGAGATCTTTCGGGACCTACCCTACGTCTGTGTGATTGTTTACTTGGACGATATTCAAATTTTTTCCCCTGATCTCGAGACTCATCGCCAACACATCCGCCAGGTCCTCAGGCGACTCCGTACTCATCAGCTATTTGCAAAACCGGAGAAGTGCCTCATTGAACATACAAGCATACCCTACATAGGGTACATCGTCACAGAAAAGGGCCTCCGGATGGATCAATCTAAACTCTCCGCAGTGTTACAGTGGCCACAACCGGTGGGCATTCTGGCCATTCAGCGTTTTTTGGGATTTTCCAATTATTATAGACAATTTATCCCACAATTCTCTACACTTGTGGCTCCCTTGGTGGCTCTAACTAAGAAAAACGCCAATCCCAAATCCAGGCCTCCAGAAGCTCAAAAAGCCTTCAACCGGCTCAAAGCTGCATTCGCGTCGGCTCTGGTCCTGTCTCAACCAGACCCTAACCGCCCTTTTATTCTGGAAGTGGATGCTTCTTCTGTCGGTGCCGGCGCTGTCCTGCTGCAGAGATCCTCCTCTGGTAAACTACATACTTGTGTTTTTTTCTCCAAAACGTTCTCTCCTGCCGAGAAGAATTATACCATTGGTGATCGTGAATTACTGGTCATAAAGCTGGCTCTAGAAGAATGGCGTCACCTGCTGGAGGGGGCTCGTCACCCTATTGACATCTTCACGGACCACAAGAACCTCCTATATCTTCAGTCGGTCAACGCCAGAACCCCCGGCAAGCCAGATGGTCACTCTTCTTTGCCCGTTTTGACTTCCATCTACCTTTTCGGCCGGCCGAGAAAAACGTCAGAGCTGACGCTCTATCTCGTTCTTCAGATACGGTGGGTCTTGAGCCTCCTCCCCAGCACATTGTCCCCCCAGAACGACTCGTCACGGCTGCCCCTTGTGGATCTCCAACACCTACCTTCCGGGAAGACGTATGTGCGTCCTGCCTTGCGGCCTAGAATCCTGAAGTGGGGACACTCTACTTGTACAGCAGGGCATCCAGGAGTCCATAGGTCGCTACAACTGGTCTCCCGCTATTACTGGTGGCCTACCCTCGCTCAAGATATCAGGGATTTTGTGCTGGCCTGCACCTCCTGTGCCCGTAATAAGGTTCCTCGCCTCAAACCTGCGGGCCTTCTTCAGCCTCTCCCTATGCCGGAAAAACCCTGGACCCATGTAGCCATGGACTTTATTACAGATCTCCCGCCCTCATCTGGAAACATGATCATCTGGGTTGTGACCAACCGTTTCTCTAAGATGGCTCACTTTATCCCTCTGCCTGGGTTACCCTCTGCACCCCAGCTGGCCCAACTTTTTTTCCAGTCATATATTTCGTTTGCACGGTCTTCCTTTACACAGGGGAGTACAGTTCATTGCTAAATTTTGGCGGGCTCTGTGTGGCCAATTGCAGGTTCAGCTGGACTTCTCATCTGCATACCACCCTCAAACTAATGGGCAGGTAGAGAGGGTTAACCAGGTGTTGGGTACCTACTTGCGGCATTTTGTGTCCGCTCGTCAAGATAACTGGTCTGATCTTCTCCCCTGGGCAGAGTTTTCCTATAACTCTTTAGATTCGGAATCCGCTGGGGCCTCCCTCTTTTTTGTCGTCTTTGGGTTACATCCCCGCCCGCCTATCCCCCTAGCTACCTCGTGTCATGTCCCGGCCGTGGATGCCCAAGTAAGGGATATCAAGGCTCTCTGACAGCTCACTCGACAGGCCCTGCTACGGGCTTCTGCTCGCACCAAAGTCCAGGCTGACAGGTACCGTAGGCCCCTATTTGAGCCAGGCAATAGGGTTTGGTTGTCCACCAAGTACATCCACTTCAAGGTGCCCAGTTACGTTAGGCCCTAAATACGTAGGTCCTTTTGTGTTACTTCGATGACTTAACCCAGTATCCTACAAGCTTCGCTTGCCGCCTACCCTGCGTATCCCGAACGCCTTCCATGTCTCTCTCCTCAAGCCAGTGGTGCTGAATCGCTTCTCCCAGGGGTCTGTCTCGCCTTCTCCTGTGGCCAACTCTGATAACATCAAGGAGGTGCTTGCAGAGAAGACAGTGAGGGGGAAGCGGTTCTTTCTCATTGACTGGAAGGGGTTCGGGCCGGAAGAGCGTTCCTGGGAACCTGAGGCCAACCTGTCTCCTGACCTCCTCTCTAGGTTCCAAAAAAAGAGGGGGAGACCTAAGGGGGGGGACTGTCACAGGGGTCACGGGCACCGCTGCTCCCCGCGATCGTCCCCCTGCCCGCAGGGGGTCCGGCGCGGGTGCCGCGGCTGCCCGCGACCATCCCTCTGTGGCCGGGGCTCCTGCGCCGTTTCACTTACCCGTCCACGCTCCTGTGAACGCTGCTCCTGCCCGTCCCGGCCGCCGCGCGCGTGCCTGCTGTTTAAGGTGCGCGTGCGACAGCTTCTCTTGATTCAAAGGGCCAACGTCCCGTTAATTGGTCTATTGTCGGGCACTGGTTCTATTTAAGAAATACGCCCCCAGCACTTCCTGCCAGTCCGTTGGTGTGTTTTCCGTGAGATTAGAGAGTGTTGGAGTTCTGTATTGATTACCCGTGTACCTGTCCGCTTGCTTACGTTTCCTGACCTTGCCTGTTTGCCGCCTGCCCTGACCTTCTGCCTGTCCCCGACTACATCTCTGGATTACGACTTTGTACCACGCTGTACCCCGGCCGCCATCGCAAGCAAGTTACGTCAGGGGTAACGACCTGGTAGCCTCACGCCGCAGCAAGTCCATCCCGCTTTGCGGCAGGCTCTGGTGATACCGGGGGCTACTTAGACTCCGCTCCCTGGCGTGGCTTAACTATCATCGCTTGTGGTGGTCCAGCGAATCCACCTCTGCATTACACATCCCTTGAGGAATATATCCAGGAGTGTAGTGAGTATATCGACCCCATGGTGTTGTTAACAAATTGTTTTAGCGTTAGGCTGTGAAAATGAAGAATTGAAATGAATTGAAAATGATTTTTTTTTCCAACAATCTGCAATTTTAGCTGAAAATGTTTAATTTTTAAAAAGAATCCTGGAAAAAAAGTACCCCAAATTTTGTGACGCAATTTCTTCCAATATCAGCAGTACCCTGTATGTGAGTGTAAAGTGCTGTTTGGGCGCATGGCAGGGCGTATAAGGGAGGGA
Source organism: Phyllomedusa bahiana (assembly GCA_025379985.1). Lineage (NCBI taxonomy): Eukaryota > Metazoa > Chordata > Amphibia > Anura > Hylidae > Phyllomedusa > Phyllomedusa bahiana. The sequence goes on along the minus strand of JAODAL010011039.1, from coordinate 72,782 downwards.
GCATTATTTGGCTTCTAGAACACAGATTTTGGTGGATGCTATGTCGCATTTGCAAAGCCCCCAAAGTACTAGAACAGGTGAAACCTTCCATAAGTCACCCCATTTTGGATTCAACACCCCTCATTGATCTCATCTAGCAGTGTATTGTGCATTTTGGGTGTATGGGTGTACAGGTGTTCCATATTTTTTTTTTTTTCGCATTGGGCCATGAAAATGGTGGGAAAAAACGCAGTTCCGTCATTGTTTTTTGGGTTTCAATTTTACAGCGTTCGCCGCATGGGATAAAGGAAAGGATAACTTTACTATGTAGGTCGGTGCAATTACAATTACAGTCATATGAAAAAGTTTGGGCACCCCTATTAATCTTAATCATTTTTAGTTCTAAATATTTGGGTGTTAGCAACATCCATTTCAATTTGATATATCTAATAACTGATGGACACAGTAATATTTCCGGATTGAAATGAGGTTTATTGTACTAACACAAAATGTGCAATATGCATTAAACCAAATTTTGACTGGTGCAAAAATGTGGGTACCCTTATCATTGTATTGATTTGAATACTCCTAACTACTTTTTACTGACTTTCTGAAGCACAACATTTGTTTGGTAACCTCACTGAGCTTTGAACTTCATAGCCAGGTGTATCCAATGATGAGAAAAGGTATTTAAGGTGGCCAATTGCAAGTTGTTCTCCTATTTGAATCTCCTGTGAAGAGTGGCATCATGGGCTCCTCAAAACAACTCTCAAATGATCTGAAAACAAAGATTGTTCAACATAGTTGTTCAGGGGAAGGATACAAAAAGTTGTCTCAGAGATTTAACCTGTCAGTTTCCACTGTGAGGAACATAGTAAGGAAATGGAAGACCACAGGGACAGTTCTTGTTAAGCCCAGAAGTGTCAGGCCAAGAAAATATCAGAAAGGCAGAGAAGAAGAATGGTGAGAACAGTCAAGGACAATCCACAGACCACCTCCAAAGAGCTGCAGCATTATCTTGCTGCAGATGGTGTCACTGTGCATCGGTCAACAATACAGCACACTTTGCACGAGGAGAAGCTGTATGGGAGAGTGATGCGTAAGAAGCCGTTTCTGAAAGCAAGCCACAAACAGAGTCGCCTGAGGTATGCAAAAGCACATTTGGACAAGCCAGCTTCATTTCGGAAGAAGGTCCTGTGGACTGATGAAACAAAGATTGAGTTGTTTGGTCATACAAAAAGGCGTTATGCATGGCGTCCCAAAAACACAGCATTCCAAGAAAAACACTTGCTACCCACTGTAAAATTTGGCGGAGGTTCCATCATGCTTCGGGGCTGTGTGGCCAATGCCGGCACCGTGAATCTTGTTAAAGTTGAGGGTCGCATGGATTCAACTCAGTATCAGCAGATTCTTCAGAATAATGTACAAGAATCAGTGATGAATTTGAAGTTATGCCGGGATGGATATTTCAGCAAGACAATGATCCCAAACACAGCTCCAAATCTACTCAGGCATTCATGCAGAGGAACAATTACAATGTTCTGGAATGGCCATCCCAGTCCCCAGACCTGAATATCATTGAACATCTGTGGGATACTTTGAAGCGGGCTGTCCATGCTCGGCGACCATCAAACTTAACTGAACTTTAATTGTTTTGTAAAGAGGAATGGTCAAAAATACATTCATCCAGGATCCAGGAACTGATTAAAAGCTACAGGAAGCGACTAGAGGCTGTTATTTTTGCAAAAGGAGGATCTACTAAATATTAATGTCACTTTTCTGTTGGGGTGCCCATATTTTTGCACCGGTCAAATTTTGGTTTAATGCATATTGCACATTTTGTGTTAGTACAATAAACCTCATTTCAATCCGGAAATATTACTGTGTCCATCAGTTATTAGATATATCAAATTGAAATGGCTGTTGCAAACACCCAAATATTTAGAACTAAAAATGATTAAGATTAATAGGGGTGCCCAAACTTTTTCATATGACTGTATATACATTTTATATAGTTTTTTATGTTTTATTACTTTTGCACAATAGAAATCTGTCTATAAAAAATTGCGTTTTTATGTTCTTCTATTCTAACAGCCATAACTTTTTATTTTTTCTGTATTGGAGCTGATTAAGGGCTTTTTTTTTTGCGGGATGAATTGACATTTTTATTGGTACCATTATGGGGGGCATATGACTGTTCACTTTTTATTAAGGTTTTTGTGAGGTGTTTTGAACAAAATGCAGCAATCCTGGTAGTGTTTTCTATTTTTATTTTTACAGTGGTCATCGTGTGGTATAAATGACATCCTAGCTCTACCCAGCAGGTCGATACGATTACAGAGAAACCCAGTTTGTATTTTTTTATGTTTAACTGATTTTACACAATAAAAACACTTTTATTCAAAAAGGAAAACACATTTTTGCATCGCCATAGTCCGAGAGCCATAACTTTTTTTTTTTTTCTGTATACAGAGATGTGTCTGGGCTTGTTTTTTGTGGGATGAGTTGACATTTTTATTGGTATAATTTTTGGTGGAACAAGGCTTTTTGATCAGTTTTAAATCTGTTTTTTGGAAGGCAGGGTGAAGAAGATACTGCAATCTTAGTAGTGTTTTTTATTTTTAATAGCGCTCATCATGCAGTATACATGACAAGTTAGTTTTACTTTGTGGGTCGATATGATTACAGAAATACCCAATTTATATAGTTTTTAATGTTGAAGCACTTTACAAAAAAATAAAGTGTTTTTATTATGTAAAACAATATTTATGCATCACTATTTTCTAATAACCATAACTTTTTTATTTTTCCATATACAGAGCTGTGTAAGGACTTTTTTTTAATTGGTACAACTTTGGCTTTTAATGAGTTTTTGATTGCTTTTTATGTGCTGTGGGATGAACAAAAATCACAATTCTTTTATTGTTTTTTTTTTTTTTTTTTTAACGGTGTACACCAAGTGGGTAAATTAACGAGACATATTTATATGGTATGTCTTTAGGCACGCGGCGATACCAAATATGTGTACTTTATTTTTTATTTTTTTGGAGAGATTTTAGCTTCTGTAAAGGGGAAAAGGTCGGTGTACATGTTTTTATTTTATTTTTCGTGTTTGTGTTTCACTTTTTTCACTTTTTTTTTTTTTACACTTTTTTCACTTTTCCCCATCGGGGATTTGTATAAGTGTTCTTCAAATCAATCATACAACAGTAGGTCAGTACACAGCTTATTGTTGTGTACTGGTCTCCATAGCGACAGCATAGCTGTCTATCACCCTGCCTGGCAATGTCCGCAATGCATTGCTGGGCATGGTGACATCACAGACAGCTCAGGAAGTGTTTATTACACTCCTGGACTGTCTGGTAGGAGACAGCAGTGGCACAATCATGCCGTTGCTCGCCGAGAGCAGGCAGAAGGAGCTCCCTTCTTCTGCCTGCGACTTAGCTCCGGCGATCTATAAAGATCGCCAGAGCTAAGGGGTTAATCACCCACAGCTGGAGCTCACTCCGGCCGTGGGTAATGTGGCATGAGGCCAGTGGTAATATACCGTTGGTCCCATGTTGCGATCGTGCGGGGCTCGTTTGCAATCCCGCACGACCTCCAGGGCAATTCTAGTAGCTACACTGTCTTTCTCTGAAACCAATTAAGAGTTTCCTTGGTTGTGGGTTTGTGATTATTGTCTTATTGAAATCCTGGTAGACAGCAGCAGATTTTTATCTTGTTACATTTGTCCATTCATCCTTCCTTCAATTATATGAAGCTGTCATCACCAACAAGGGCTTTTTTTTTTTACAAAGTATTAAATAAATTTCAGTGAGTGTGTTCAATATTTTTTCCTTGCATCATTTCTCATTATTTCACATGACTTAATCTATGAACATCTATGGTTTATCATTTTGCCTGTGTGGACTGGGTTGTTACTAACATCTGGTAAGAATTTCATGCCAAAAGCACCTTTAGAAATCTATTTGCTTAGAAAATTGGTGTCATACACAATACTTATTTTCTCTGCTGTGTATATGTATATATATATATTCCCAGTAAGAATTTTCACAGATTAGGACAATGTTGTGGAAGTCTACATACGATTTGTATCTTGATCTTCTAAATATTCTCTCTATATTAAAAATATAAACTGCACCTTGGGGGGCTTGCATACAAGTTTCAATAGATCATTGGCAAGATCTGAAACAAAAAAGAGATCCCACTAGACTTCAGAAAACCAAACATTGTGACCGTCTTCAAGAAGGGCAGCAAATTGTGTGTAGACTCCCACTACATTACCCTGCTCTGTTATAATTCTCACTGATAAGATTCTCACTAACATGCTCCTAAATCGTCTTCTCCTCAATGTGGCCTCAGACCATCTTGAGGGACTACTGACATGATATTTTTAGCCCAAAATATTCTAGAGAAATGTTATGAACAACAACAAAAGCTGTACATAGTCTTCATTGACCAAGGCCTTTGACTTTATCAATCAGGAGGCCATTTGGAGGATTTTATAGAGACTCAGATGCTCCACCAAGTTCACTAGTATCCTGAGGTGGGTATATGACCAGATAACTGAAATTATCCTCCTTAATGTGAAACAGATCTGCTCTCCTTGCGAAATTTAGATCAACTTGAAACCACTCTGAAACTCTTTGCAGAGGCTTAAAGAAGCCTAGGACTGTTCCTCAACATCTCAAAACCTAATATAATCTGCCTAGATATCCCTCGCTAGGTAACAGAGTTGATTTAAAAGCCCACATAAGTCATGTTTTTTAACATTGTCATGTTTAAAAAGAAAAAAAAAAATCAACCTTTACATAGTGCTCTGGCAGCACAGCATGATTACAGTCACCATAGTACCTCATGATGGCCTGAAATTTACCATTTAACGACAGGTTGAACATTTGTCATTTTACTCTAAGCAGGCATGGATAGGGCAGCTCTGCTCTTTTGTTGCCTGTCTGCCTCTTCCTGTCCTCTGGGATGACGATCATTCCACCTAAGAGTACACAACCTTCTTTTGCTCTTTTCTCATATTCTTAAACAAATTTAGAAAATGGCCTAAGATCAAATCCATAGATATGTATATTTTTTTTTGTTTTTTAAATTAATATATAATATTATAAAGTTAATTATTTACTGATTTTAGATATGTTTTTTCATTTTACTCTTATCACAGAAAATAGCAAAAACCCAAAAGATCCATTGGTTAAAACTTAGCCTTTATTAAGAAACCTAAAAAACCTAAATTGGACACAGACTCACCTCACATTACCCTTGGGTAAGTTTTTGTCCAATATAACTTTATAAGGTTTCCTAATAAAGGCTACATTTAAATAAATGGACTTATTTTTGCCATTTTCTGGGATATGTGAGTTTCGTAAGTGAATTCCCCATATTTTTCAATGTTTTTTCAACCCATTCTAACATCATAACATTGGTTCTGTGAATTTATTTACTCTTCTTTTAATCAGAACGAAAAAGGATTACGACAGAAGTCATAATGATGGAAGCATTAATGAAGAAGCTGATTGTGAGGGTGGTTTGTCATCAGTAGCCATCAACTCAGAAAGCAATGCCAGTCTAAGCTTCAGGAAATCATCAAGTGCTTGTCATACAGGCTCAGGGATTAAACCATTAGAGAATAAAGTTCACCAATCAAAAGGTAACGTTACCTTTTTAATATAAGAGTTTCCTTAACCTGAGTACCTGCATACATGCATTGTAATATTTTATTTAGCTATAGGCTTTTTCAACTATACAAACGTTTAATGCATGTGTGTGTGTTGTAAGTCTTTGCTCACAGTACATTTTGTGTACCATTAAACATCATATCTTTTATAGGGAAGGGAAAAAAATGTTTGCAAACACCGATACAAAAAGATTAAATCTGTCTGTAGAGGGCAAAGTAGTGGAAAAAACTGGAGTCAAAAGACCAACTGAGATGTATGTCTGGCCTTGTCAATCCTATGTATTTGTTTTAAAATCATTTATTTTTCTTTTCAATAAAGAAAGATTATATCAAATAGAGTAAAGTCCAGCTCCCATCACTCTATGGCCCTCAGTTTGATAAATGTGCATAAAAAAGCACCCAATGTTTACCTTTTAAAGAGGTTGTATCATTTCATTAAATGGTCTTCAGAATAAGAGGACAGTAAAAACAAGCAACTTTGCCATTGGATGTCATTTGCAAATCTGTCTTGTTTTCACAGTCTGCCTTATCTTCGTTTTGTGTAAACACTGTTCCCCAGTGCTGGTTGGATCCCTTCTCCTCTCATTTCATTGGCTGACGGCTCTACTAATTTACATTCTGTCTGGCCCCGGTCGTATTCACGGGAGCCAGCATTCCTGCCTCTCTCACTCAGAATAAGGGGCCGGCAACAATGTCACTCTATACAGCCACCAGCTCCTCATTGACACTGAAGCTGCTTCTACAATCAGGAAACAGCAGAATTGTGCCTCGGTGCCTAATTCTCCTGCGTGTAAGGGGCCGGCAACAATTTCACTCTGTACAGCTAGCAGCTCCTCATTGACACTGCAACTGCTTCTACAATAGAAAACAGCAGAATTGTGCCTCGGTGCCTTGTGTAAATATAGAAGGGAGACGGATCTGTGCTCTGGATGAGTTCATAGAAGATTCAACTAGATTCAACTGTAACAAACCTCCAGCTGTGAGAGGAGAAGAGATCAGTGCTCTGAGTTCATATAAGACTGAATGCAGGCCTGTGGTATCTAAACAGCTCTTACAAAATAAGACTGCATAGGGAGAGGACAGTGACATGTTGACTCAGAGAGGATGGGGGGAACACACTGACTCGGGAGCGAGCATGAACAGTGAAAGGGGGGATGCTGTCTTCCCCCTTCGGTTAAGAAACATCCAGCTGGGAGGGTAAGAAACGCCCTTGGATTTCAGAAATTGAGAGAATCAAGCTTCAAGAAAACAGCCGAACTGATGAAGCGATACATTTAAGGGAAGTCTATAACATGTCTCACGGCTTAGATATACAGTGTGGTGTATGTTGCCCTTAAGGTCCCATTGTGAATTAAAAAAAAAAAAATCTATAAAAATATTATATATTTCGTGGCATACAATTTTTTTTGCTGCAAACCTTGCAATGCAATAATTTACTTGTCGCAAACTGGCCTGACAGAGATGGGGGAACAAAGCCCTGTTTATATGCACATCATTAACATGACGTGAACAGGGTCTAAAAACATTACATGAACAATGTTTAGCTCCAGTATCACAGTTTAATGACCCACATTGTTAACAAGGAGATACAGTAGTACCGTGTTTCCCCGATAGTAAGACAGCATCTTACATTCTTTTTATCCCCAAAAGTCCCGCTATGTCTTACTTTCGGGGTATGTCTTATATAGGGTAGGTATAGGGCCAGCTGTAGACAGGTATAGGGTCGGCTGTAGGCAGGTATAGGGCCAGCTGTAGGCAGGTTTTAGGGCCTGCTGTAGTCAGGTATAGGGCCAGCTGTAGGCAGGTTTAGGGCCAGCTGTAGACAGGTATAGGGCCAGCTGTAGGCAGAAAAAAACACTTACCTGGCTCCCGCTGCTCCGTCTCCCGCGCCGCGCCGCCTCCTCGCTGCTCCGGCCTCCGGGGCGTCATCCCGGCACAGGCAGTGACGTCATCAGGCTGCGCTACGTCTTACTTTCGGGGTACGTCTTACATTAGGCGACCTCCCTAAGACACCGCTACGTCTTACTATCGTGGGTGTCTTACTATCGGGGAAACACGGTATATTGCACCACAACAAAAGATTTTAAAATTAATGTTTCCTTTTGTGATTTTTATTGACACTAAGGGCGACATGTATGATCGGGAGTCGCACCCGATTTCTGGCGTAACCTGCGCCTCACCGGTCCGAGTCCACTGTCGGACGCAAAGATGTGCTGTTAGGCGCAACCTTCGCCACTTTCGGATGCGCCTAACATGAAGGGGCGTGCAATGGGCACAGTGTGGGCGTTCTGGGGCGGGACGCACCACATGTATGAATGCCGGTCGGCAAAGTGAGGTGCATTACAGCTCCGACAGGCAGACCTAGTTGCATGTGGTCTACCTGAGCAGGAGGAGGCGAAGTGAAGCTAGAACGTAATGGAATGGGGCAATATGTGCTCTAGGTCGAATGTTACAACAGTACAATACTAAAAATGAGTTGTCTATAAAATTATTTCATTAATAGAGATAAATATCAAAGTTGTCTAAAAACGATTAAATGTATTGAAAAAGTTGATCATTTAAAATTAAAGGAAAAATATTAAAGATCGCAAAATAAATAAATCTCAGCTCCGTGAGACATGGAGTATGATTCAAAAAAATTTTTATTAGGTGTAAAACATTATCTGAAAAAGAGCTAAAACCTTCTAAAAACATACATCAATCAAATCACTAACAACGAGTTTTTCGCCGTGACCGGCGCAACATCAGGAATTGGGATATTGAAAATTGCCGGAAAAGACAGTAATTCAAATTCTGTAAGCGCTTCTCATTGGTCGGCAGAAACCAACCAATCAGAATAGGAGCGACAGTGACCCATTATAACCTATGGAGTAGTATTGACCAATCAAATCAAAAGGCGGGGGCAGTTCAAAATACAGTAAAAAATGCAGGAAAAGAGCTGATTGGTTGAACTAGCGGGGGCTTGGCTATCCCGGCCAATCAGAGTGTGAGCTACTTTGTCCCATTGTAGTCTATGTAGAGATCGGGGCAATGTAAAGTATATGTATAATAATTTCTCATAGAAGGGACATGGATTTACTGATTGGTTGAGACTAGAGATGGGCAAATTGATTCTAACGAAGTGGAATTCGTTTAGAATTTCAGGAAAACTTCGGTTCGGAACGAAGTCGAAGTTTGGGGTACTTTGGGTGAATGAAGTTTGCTTTTGATTGATAAAATGGCTGCGAGCACATGGCATTACATGGGGCAAAGCACTCTGGGAGGAAGAAGGGCATAGCCTGCATGACATGTGCAGAGATGAAGCTAATCAGAGACTGGCGTGATTCTGTGACGTCACCGCACTATATAAGTCCGGGCGCGACGCTGGGAGCTCACACTCCTCTCATTGTACTGATCAGGGAAGATGCTACCGCGGCTGATTGTGATAGCTCTTACTGAAGAACTGATTTTTATACAGCGATTTTTGTGGGGTGTCTCAGCTTGTCTCAGAGACTGCATCTCTTAATGTTCTATTTCTGATTTTTTGGGGCACTGGATCTGATGTCTAGTGTGCGTCCTCTGCTTCTGCATATCCTTCTAAATCCTATCTGCTCACAGCACATTGAATATCCAAGGGGGATCTAAGCCAGTTCCTGTTGTATTCATTTAAAGAAACAGCATTTTTACAATACAAATACCACTTCATTTTTGGCTGCTCAATTCTTTTGTGCATTTTACATCCAGGGGTTAATTAAGCATTGTTCTGCTGATGTGGTGACTCCAAGAAACCGTCTTTTTCACCGCCAAATATTAAAATTTTCCTGTACCATAATTCACAAGCGAAGGTTAATTAAAAATTTTTCTCTTGTTGTGTAAAGCGTAGAAAACCGAAATTGTAACACGTACAAAACTAAAGAGTTTGTGGCCCTGCCTCAATTAATTTTGCGAAATTTTTAAATCCAAGGGGGTTAATTAAGGGGGGTTGTTCTTGCTCGTGGTGACTCCAAAAAAAAACTGTCTTTTTCACCCCCAAAAAATTACAATTTTCTTTTTACCCTAATTTACAAGCAAAGGTTAATTACAGTTTTTTTTTTTGTTGTGTAGCGTAGAAAAAAACGAAATTGTAAAAACGCCAAAGTAGCGTTTGTGGGCTGCTCAATTTTTTTGGCAAATTTAATCCCAGGGGTTAATTTTGGGGGGGCATTGTTTTTTTGTTTTTGGTGACAAAATAAAACCTTTTTTCCCCGGGGCCAAAAATTCTTTTTCCTTTTGCAAAATTCACAAGAAAAGGGTTAATTACAATTTTTTTTTCCTTGTTGTTTGTGCAGGAAAACCCCAAGTTAAAGTAAAAACTAGTAGTTTGTGGGGAAATTTGTTTTGCGCAATTTACACCCGGGGGTTAATAAGTGTTGTTTTGCTGCTGTGGTGGGTCCAAAAAAACCGCTTTTTCACCGCCAAAAATTACAATTTTTTCCTGCCATAACCCAAAAAGGAAAGGGTTTAAATTAAATTTTTTCTTTGTTGTGTGCGTAAAAAACACGCAATTGTAACACGCTACAAGCAGTGTTTTTTTGGTTTTGTAAAAATTTTTTTGCGAATTTAACCCAGGGGTTAAAATTTTAAAGCATTGTTTTTTTCTGTGTGGGAAAAAAAAAAAACCGTTTTTTTCATGAAAAAAATTACAATTTTCCTGTAGCATAATTCAAAAAACAAAGGTTAATTAAATTTTTCTCTTGTGTTTGTAGCGTAAAAACACGCAATTGTAACCGTAAAAGTAGAGTTTGTGGGTCTTGTTTTTTGGCGCAATTTACCCCCGGGGGTTAATTAAGCTTGTTCTGCTTTTTTAAACTCAGTAAAAGAAATTTGTTTTTCACCGCCACAGAAAAAAATTCTTAGCAAATTCATATCCGAGGTTTAAAATTTAAGCTGTTTGTGCTTTTATTAGTAAAATACACAGATTTTTTTAAAAGGCACATACAAGTCAATTTTTTTCCCCCCCCATTTGTGGAGCGCAAATTTATACCCAAGGGTTCCAAGCTTTTTAAATTGGGTTTTTGGGTCAAATCAGGGTGTGTATTTATCATATAAAGATTCTTCATCAAACAGTGTCTGTACATTTAAACAAACAGTATGTCAGCAGAGAGGTGGGGCTCTTAAATGCGAGTGGAGAGGCACAAACATCCGGGGCCCCAGGTGCACCCAACGCGGGGACGTGCAGCAGGGGTCCTCGGTGAGGCCAAACTGCCGCTGTCATCTAGGGGGCGTGTGTTTTTTTGAACCCAAAGGGGTTTTGAGGGTTGAGGGGTATCCACTTCCTCCAGATGAATTGACAACCCAGTCAAGATCGGGGGAACGTCAGACACAACCCTTAGTTGGCCCCCGGGACCCCGGCAGGGCCCTCACTGCCCCTCAACCCCCTCTTCCATTGGGGTTCCCCACCCCAGAGATCACTTTGGGTCTGGGTCGGGGCCACTATATGGAATGAACAATTTTAAAGGAGGGCAAATCAGCAGCATTGGCGCGAAAAAATTGGGGCCCCAAAATCTCTGCTCTGCGTGGGGGGGGCAAAGTATAGATGTGGAGAGTGGCATGGGGGTCATGTTGTGAGGGGTCAGCTCTGCATACCAAGACCGGTGATGAGGAAGCAGTGACGATGAAACACAAATAGATGATGATGTAGCGACCGATTGGGACCCAGGTGAGGCAAGGGCTTCATCATCGTCGGGAAGGGGGGCACGCTTGTGCGTCAGGCAGTGGCGCAGCCAGAAGTGGGTCGTGGGGCCCGTGGTCGCAGGTAGCGCTGTGAGGCCCCGGGGCCCCAAGGGGCCCCAGGGGGGGAAAAACCCTTCGCGGGTTAAAGAAAGTAGCAGCACAGGGGCTCACGAGGCGCGGCGGAAATAGAACCGTGCGGAGCCCGTTGGGGAAAAAACCCCGGGAAATTGGCGGTGTGGGCGTTTTTTTGCTAGACACCGGAGGAGCGAATATGGGTATAGTGGGGAATCTGGGGCAGAAAGTAAAGCGGGGCCCGGGGAGCAACGTTGGCCCCCACGGCCTGCGTCAACACATGCTCGTCCCCATCGGTGGGGGAAAAAAAATTTGTCAGATGTGGTGGCCCCATCCTCCGCCGCAGCAACAGCAGCAGCAGCCACAAGCCCAGTGGCAGAATCCCCATTGCAGCCAGTCAAGGCTCACCACCTTGAGAAGGGAGCTGTTTCTCTTTGACTCATCTCCCCGGGCCGAGTCCTGCTCCTGCTATCATGGCGCCAGAGTCGTCCCCGAGGCGATTTCAAAGGACAACAGTATGCGTCAACCCTCCTAAGGTGCAGAAGTGACCGTCCTCCTGTCCAAAATTGTGGTGCTGCGTCCCTCCCTTTCCCAAAAGGTGGATCTGCAACCCTCAGAGAACTAATGGTTGTGCCGGGCCGAGATGGAGAGTTCCAAACCCCTAATTTCTTTTCCAAAAAGGCGTACCACATTCAAAATATTAAACAGAAGGTGGGCCGTCCCCTTGGTATCGGTTTGCCAAGGTCATGGGAGCGCGGGCTTGGGCGTAAATCGGTCAGGGCCGACTTCCGTTGGCTCATGGGTGAATGTGCTTCCCGGGCCCCCGGGACCCAACAATTGGAAGGAGATGCCCCTTTCTCCCCCACGTTGTCAAACTGCGGCCCTCGCCAATGTCCCCCCTCCTCCCCCACCCCCACCCTTAGCTCCACAAGTATGTCCTATACCCTTTAGGGCCAGCGGGTCCGCAGTTTTACACCTGGCTTGCCCCGGCGAACGAGGGCACACAGGGGGGAACTGCTCGCTCATCAGCAAGAAATCGATGTTGGGTTTCCGCGCCAATGCAAATCGGAAAATGGTGACGGACAAAAGGGGAAAAAGGTGTCCGCCTGCCCCCGGGAGGGATGGTCCTGGCCCTGCATGGGGGCACGGTTCTATTTGGGTTTTGAAAAGGGTTCCTGAGTCTTCCACCGATCTTCAAAGATTTAAAATGGGCCAGGAAAATGTGCATGCATTCTCCATTCCTAAAAAGCCAGGAAAAACCCTTCTCGGTTGAGCGGCAAAAACGGGCCCCCCCCCCAACAACCTTTATAAGCGATGTTTCCACATTGGAATTCCGCCGAAAGTTTGGGGGGACTGTTAACAGAGAAAGGCCTTTTAAAGTTTTTGTGATCCAGGGGACAGGATACTCCCCCCGTGTAACCTTTTTTCAGCCAGTGGGGAGCTATGCGGACACCTGTTTCTGACCCCTGTTCTTTAGGCCCTTCGAGGAGGTACGTTATTGTCAGTCGCCGGGACTACGGGATGAATAACGATTCCCCTGTTTTATGTCTGGAATGTGCTGAAAAATTCCGGGCAGGGGGACTGGAGAGTGGGACTACATCTCGCGGCCCCATAGTCCGGTGGGGGGCTAAATGGGGAGAGGAGGGGGGACATTGGAGAGAAGCTTTTCGGTGAATGAAATGGGGTTTTTTACCCGGGACAAGAAGGAGGAGGGGCCTTGGGGGAGGAAGATGGGGGATGAGGAAAAGAGGATAGACCCGCAAGCACCGTGGCAGTATACATGGAGATGGAGGGGGAGCCCCTCGGATCACTTGTGCAGATGGCCGCAGCATGTGTTTGCCTGGCTGGGGACAGGAAAAGTCAGCATCCGGCAGGGGATGACTTCGGCTCTCCAAACCCATATGGGCCTCGCTACCGGCCAAAATGGGAGCCTTTTTCCCAGCTATTTAGAGGGGGGACAAAATCAAATACATAGGGAAATCCCCGTAGTCATTGGCCGCTGCCTATGGCGGATATCCCTCTCGACCGGGGGGTTCTTCAGGGTCAAGTACTACTGCCCCGGCTGGGGGGGGAAAAATGGGGGGTCGGGAGAGTACCATTCCCTCCAGCAAAATAAGTCTGGAGTCCCTGATGAGCACTTCCTTCACCACCCAAGGAGGGCATCGCCGCAGCGCAGGACCTGGACAGACCCTGAACCAACGGGGGTGGACTTGGAAAGCACTCTGCCACCCCCGTTAGAAGATCCGCTGGGGTACTGGGCAGCCAAAAGGGTGTGTGGCCGCAATTGCCGAGTTTGCAGTGGAGAAGTGCCCTGCCCGGCGTGTGTGGCATCAAGCGGGTGTTTCAGGCGGCGGGGGGGCCCTCGTTACCCCAAGGGAACCCACTTGTCCCGGGAAATGTGGAACGATGACCTTTGTCAAGATGAATCAGGGGGATCGGCCAGGATTTCCACACACCAAATGCCTTAGGGTCAATTTTCATCAGCCCCTACGCCCACCCAATGTGAGAAATGGTCTGGGTTCAAACACCTCCTCGCCATGTTCTGTGCCCACCCGCCCGATCCCAATTTGGCAGTTTTCCTCATGCCCCAAACCTCTTTACCCCGGGTGGTTTTGCAAACCCCCCTCCCACTCTGTCAGTGCCAGTTGACCCCTTTTTGTGCTTGGTGCTGCCCCTGACCTAAACTGTGTTTATTTTTTCCCCCTCTGTGGCCTACCCTTTTTTCCCCCCCCAGAAGCTTTGTCCACTGTCTGACCCCATGCTGTGCTTGGTGTGCCGGGCCCCCACACTGTTCATTGTCCCACTCTGTGTCCTATCCCCGTTTTTGCCACCCCCCCAGAATGCATTTTTTGCCCACTGTTGACCTCATGCGCTGTGTGGCTGTGCCCCTGCCCACACACTGTGTCATTGTCCCACTTTGTGGTATCCTTTTTTGACCTCCGAATGTATTGTGCCACTGTTGACCTCATGCCTGCTGCTTTTGGTTGCTGCTGCCGTGACTTACCAAAGTGTCATTGTGCCACTGTCGCCTCATGCTGCTGCTGTGGCTGCGCCGTGACCTAACCTGTGTATTGTGCCACTGTCTGACCTATGTGGTGCTGTGGCTGATGCCCCTGACTACACCTTGTCATTGTGCCCCCTGTTTCCCCATGCTGCTGCTGTGGCTGCTGCCCTGACCTACAAAAAAGTTCATTTGGGGACCCCTGTGGCCTTTCCTGTTTTTGCCCCTCCAGAATGTCATTTGTGCCACTGTTGCCCTGCTGTGCTGTGGCTGCTGCCGAACTACCACTGTATCATTGTGCCCCTTGGCCTCTCTGTTTTTGCCCCTCCAAAATTCTTGTGCCACGTTGCCTCATGCTGCTGTGGCTGCCCCCCGTCACTCCCACTCTGTCACTGATGTTGCCACCCGAGCCCTCAGCTTGTTTTTTTTCCCGCTGTCGCTCCCTGACTTTATCGGGTACTTCCCCCCTTCAGTTTTTTGGTTATTTTGCCCCCTTAAGTGAAGGGAATTTAGAGGAAAAAGGGTTCTAAGAGCGACGGCATCATCTGCGTGTCATACTAAAACCAACATTGTAAAGAAAACCAAACCAAGCTCCTCTGCATATTTAAGCATGGACAACGTTCTAGGCAACCCCGCAGGCTCTTTGCACCTGGAAAAAGCTGTTTTTTTAAAGGATTGTCCGAAGTAATTCGGGAACAAGTTTTTTTTTGCGGAAAAATTTTTGGCAAGGAATGAACCAATTTCGGGAATTGCATCTCTAGTAGACCCCGGCGGCGATTTTTTTGTAAAATGTAAACCACCATTTTATGAATGCGTAATTTTGAGTTTTGCAAAAGGGTCGGGGAGAAAGGGGCCCTAAAATTATTCGTCTATGGGAAATTTTAGAATGGGGATTTGGGTTGGGGGGAAAAGGGGTGTCCTGCTTGCCAACAGGGCTGAAACCCTCATAGGTTCTATGAGGAAAAAAAATGCAAAAGAGCTCTTTGTGTTGGCTTAAATTAAAAGAGGGGCGAATTTGGGCCCAATGGGGAGGAGCGCACTCTTTGGGGTTTTTTAAAGCAATCTTAAAAAAACTGTACATGGCAGAAATAAAAAAGTAAACTCACGAAGTTGTACGAGTGTATTTAAAAATGAAAATTATGGGGGTAATGAAAATTAAACAAATTAAAAAAGAAAATTGAATTCATTTTTTTAGGCTGAGATTTTTTTTTTTTTTGCCATTTTTTTTATTTTTCCTTTAATTTTTTTTATGATCAACTTTTTAATACATTTAAACGTTTTTAGAAACTTTATATTTATCTTTTTTCATTATTTTATTTGAAAGCAATCTTTTTTCCATTCACTAAAATGTTTAATGATTTTTTTGCTGTTTTTTCCGCCTGTCTCGAATGAAAAAAATGTTGGTGCGCCCCTTTTGCGCCAAGTTCGCAAATGCCCTCAACACTGGCGGGACGGGAAAAAAATTTTCACCGATGTTGAGCCAAAACCCCCTGGCGGTGAATCTTACGATCCATTTAGATCCAGGTGAGGCGCAGTCCTTCTGCGCCTAAGTTCCGCACTGTGCCTCACACACTGGCGAGGCGCAGGGAACTTTACACTGCATGTATGAGCGCACCTCGCTCCGACACGCCAATCTTCATACATGTCGTCCTAAGTATCATGTCATACACATGAAGGATCATCAAAAAGTGTCTTCACAGCAATACACATATTGTTGTGGCCTGTCCTTATAACAGTGTCATCAACATTAATCGAGAACAGTCTTGGCCACAATGCCCTTAAAGGTTTTATTGCCATGTTAGACATTTATAGCATATCTACAGGATGAATAAAATGCCTGACAGGTGCAGCTTCCTGGATATTTATTCCTGATCACCACAGTTTCCATACACTTGGGGAGATGGCCATGTTATCCTCTCTATTCAGTTCTGTGAGAATTAAAATAAGACCCAAGCAAGCCATCACTGTGTCCTCAAATTCTCACTTAAGTCATTATTATGACTACTTCCTACCTTTGACATCAGCATTACATAGCTCATGAAGAAAGTTACATGTTATGAGCTGGCTTGGTAGGTTTATAAGGTGCATGGTAGGCTGTCTGCACACATATCCCTCATTGCTGTCATAGTTAAAAGGAGCAATTTCTCAGAGTTGCAAAAAGGGATGATTATTGGTCAAAAGGGGGAGTATTCCTAAAACTGGTCAGTTTTTGAACTGTTCATGTGCTGCTGGGGTGAAAGTGTATTGTGAGTGGAGAAATTGGAAAAATGCAAATTAGCGACATGCAGACTGTATCAAGAACAAGGTGGTATCCACTATTTCTAGAGGAAAGAAGATTACAGAGCACCATGAGCTATTGATGTGAATGGTGAACATTGGCTACAAAGGTGAACAAGGGCAGAGCGACACGATACAGTAGAGCAGCTCAATGAACCAATGAACCAAGGGGCTAACAGACGTGTATCTAAAACAACAATTCAGTGAATCCAACTGCAACTGCATATGGGGCTACGAAGCAGACGTTTGTTCACTGCGTCTCTGCTAACAAATTTGCATCAGCAGAAAAGGCTTTCGTTTTTATGACAGTATCGGAACTTAACCTCCGTGGAATTGGCAAACGGTTGCCTTCGCCGACGAGTTACGTTTTCTGCTTCATCAAATAGATAGACATTGGTGTGTCAGGTGAGAAACATCAGGCAAAAAACACCCTGTAACCATTGCTATAAGAACACAACCTGGTGATTGCAGCATTATGGTTTGTGGATTCTTTGGGCCACTCATCCATGTGGAAGGCGTGTTCAACCGATTTGGATATAAATCCATCCTAGCAGATCACATACCACCATACATGCTGATTGCCTTACCTGGAGCAGATGGGAGCTACCAACAAGACAATGCGACATCACACAGCCAGAAATGTCTGACATTGGTTGGAAAAGTATGAAGAGGACTTCCAAATATTACCCTGGATTCCAGACTTGAATCCAATTAAACAAATGAACTTACAGAAAAGATTGCACAGTAGAATACCAATCTTTCCAGATGATACTAAACTGAGTAAAGTAATCAACATAATAAAGGATAATGTGTTATTACAAAGGGATCTGGATAAATTGGAGGCCTGGGCAGAGAAATGGCAGATGAGGTTTAATACAGATAAATGCAAGGTTATGCACATGGGGAGGAAAAATCCATTACATGATTACTTGTTAAACGGGACAACTCTGGGTAAAAGTGACATGGAGAAGGACTTGGGAATCCTGGTGGGCAGTAAACTTAATTATAGCAGCCAGTGTCAGGCAGCAGCTGCCAAGGCAAATAGGGCCATAGGGTGTATTAAAAGGGACATAGAGGCACACAACAAAAACATCATTCTCCTATTATACAAATCACTGGTCATACAATACATGGAATATTGTGTACAGTTTTGGGCACCAGTTCAGAGGAAAGACATTGTAGAGCTTGAACAGGTTCAAAGGCGGGCAACAAGAATAATAAAAAGACTGGGTGTTCTGTCCCCACATGAGGCGAATGAAGGTGTAACTGACTGGTGGATAGTGACTGGAGACTTTCCTACCTTCGTATCCAGAATGTGGAGCAGACAGGACCAAGCAGGCTAAGCTTAGTAGGTATAGATGTAGCACACAGTGATAAGATTCAGAATGTGGTTTATTCACCTTGGATACAGCAATAATCACTGATACAGTACTGTGGTTCTCTGTAGTTGCTTTCCTTGTAGAAAACATTGGTGAAGCTGCTGTTGTTGCGGTTTACTGCTGCTTCTGCTGCTGGTCAGAAATTGATGCTTCTGCACACCCAACACATGTGCTCCAGTCACAGTAAGATACAAAAATGGCAGCTACAGGAAGTGACTAGCACTGGGCTCCAAAAAAACACCCCCTTTGACAAAACTTTATGAACAAAGACAGGGAGCACATGTAGAAGGGCAGTCAAACAATTTTTGGGAAATATCAAAGTTAAATGGGGGAGGGAGGGATGGGATGAGGATAAAAAAGATCAATAAAAAACAGTTGAATAACAATACAAAAACTGAGGAAAACACACACGGTTGACTGCAATACCCAAAAAAA
The DNA here is from genome assembly GCA_025379985.1 of Phyllomedusa bahiana. Classification (NCBI taxonomy): domain Eukaryota; kingdom Metazoa; phylum Chordata; class Amphibia; order Anura; family Hylidae; genus Phyllomedusa; species Phyllomedusa bahiana. The sequence continues at coordinate 54,262 of JAODAL010011039.1, read as the reverse complement.
TTACAAAATGGGGGTTAATTTAGTTTAAAAAAAAAGACCAGGTACAAAAAAACATACAAAGATAATGTAAGGTCTCCCCCAGATCTATTTATCCCCAGGACGTATAAAGAAAAAGGGTGGTACCCACTTCCAAAGGGGAAAGAAGATTTTCAAAAATATAAAAAAGGGGATTTTTTATGAAGACATGGGATGGGGAAACCTTTTGCCGGGGGAACTGAGAATTAGACTTTCAGAGCGCAAAGTATAAAAAAATTAAAATGCGGGGTTTTTGGGAAATGGGGTTGTTATCCGTGGATTTATTTGGTTTCCCAAAATAAAGTGGAAGGGAATTTTTTCCCCTAAAATGGGCAATTGGTTTCTACTCATTTTTTTTTTTTTGCCTTCCTTATCAAAAAATATTTTTTAAAAATTCAGATAAAAATTTTTTTACTTGTAAAAAGATTAATTGGAATCCCCTTTTTTTGTCTTAAAATAAAAAAAAAACTATTTTGATTTTTTTTTAGGTAAAAGAAAATATAGGAGTCAGTCAGCCTAACCCCTTTTCCTTTAAACCAAATAATGTTCTTTCAATCGCAGGCCAAAAGGGAAAAAAAATGCATTTTTGCTTGACGATGATCATAAAGATATCAAAAGACTATCCTCTAGCCATCACTGCTTAACAAATTCCTCTCACTGCCATTATCCTCCCACTGCTGCTTCTGCAGTGAGGAATATTAATGAACCAGCACAAGAGCTTCATCAGTCCAGTCAAACATCATCTACCAACTCTACATTGAGCCTTCTTTTTGGAAAGAAAGGATTTTCAAGTGCATTAGTTTTTGTCGGGGTCTTTCACCTGATGGAAAAATACAGCAGACACATGCCCCAAAGGGTTTTTTAATATATTGTCTCAATTCAAGGGGGCAAATCGATCTACAGAGGTAAGTTAAGAGCTTTAAATGATAACTTAAAATCCATATTTTTTTTTATTGGTTTATCAAGTCTGCACCTTTTGTCAGAGGCCAACCAGAAAAGCTTGCATGTCCTAAATTTTTTTATCAAATTTAAAACATCATGTTTTTTAAGAACATTTTGGGTTTCTGTTTTTTTTTTCTTTGTAGTTTTACTGAAAACCTATATAAATTAAATGCAATCCTGAAGAAATCTTGTAATTATCAACTACCGTATTTTTGGCCAGAAAATAATATTTTCCTTCATGACACAACTACCAAAAAAGCGTCTTATTGTAATAGGGATATACTAGCCAATGTACAAGGATGTTAGATAACAATACACACCAATGTGATTCGCTAATTTCCCTCCTTTTCTTGGTATCACAATCCCCCTGCTTTTTTATACCATTCAGAAACCCCGGCATTCCACACTTGTTAAGTAAAATTAACCATTTTTAAATACACTCTGACAATACTTGGGAAATACACCATACATGATATAAGCAAATAACTTAAATACTTTTAATCTTACCGAAAAATAATAATACTTTCCCAACCCAAATATCTCCCCACACATATACTAGGTACACTATCTTACCTGATAATTCCCCCAACTTACCCTTTTCCCTTAAAAGGGGTTTTGCCACGAAGAAAAATTAATGGAAAATTTGTAAATTAAAAAATAAACTTTTCATCATTCATCTTATTAAAAATTTTTGGATGTTTTTGTTTAGCTCCTCCTTTAGTATCCATTGTTTACAGCTCACCCAGGGATACAACCCGGCTGTGGCTTCTCAGTCCTGTCACCATTGCTAGACATCACCTCTCTTCCAACAGCTTTTTAATGTTTCAAACCCAGTGCTGCAATTTACTCCGTCCCCTGTATTCCTAGTAATTAACAAAAAAAAGCAAATAAAAAAAAAAGAAACCCAATGAGGGGTGCATGTAAAAAAGAAATAAAATCCACGTTTGGTTTTCCTAAGGGGTTTAACTGAACCCCTTTTGCCCGGGCAAACGTTTTTACCTCTGACTACAAGTTCTAAATTACATTCTACACATAAACAACCTTTCTTTTACTAAAAAGGGGAAAAGGGATGGGGGTGTCCTTGCAGGGTCAATGATATCAATTCAAACAAACACACACCCCCTTATGAGCACACAACTGAAGAGCTGATCAGGAGGAGAAATGAACGTCAAAACCCCTTTAACAGAGGGAACCAAGATTAAAAGGGGTTTAAAAAAGGTAAGGGTGAAAGGGTTTGGGGGACATGAAAGGGGGATAGCAAAGATTAACAGAGGGGGGAAGTGGTACTCGCCAGAGACATTTAAGTTCTGGTCTAGGTAGACAAGGGCTTTCCCCGGAATGGAGGACCGGAATGGGCTTCAGGTTTGGGGGTGTGGGGGGAAACCTTTTTGTGGTTTGTTACAGACCTCCTGATAGGGGGTAGTGTCTTCCTCCTTCTGTCTCCAATTTTGGGTTAATACCCTGGTTTGGGATCCCAAATATCACTATATTCTACAAACCAAAATGTTTTTCGGGTACCGGCAACCTGGTCCCCCTCCATTTCCCTAAGGCTAGAGAGACAAAGGGAAAAAAACCATCACCTGTACCACAGAATGGGGCAATTGGTTTGGTTTCCCAAAAAAATAAATGTAGCACTAGACCCCCAGGTCACAAAAAGGGCAGTCCCACCCCTTTGGTACCGAAAATAAATTGCTGCTGAAAAACCCTATACTTTTTTTAAGCTTAACACTTTATTTTTTTTCCACACTTTTTATATACACAATTTGTATGTTGACATTTTTTTTGACAAATTGAAATCGGGGACAGTTTTTTATGGGGATCAGATTTTTTAGATCATGCAAATTTTTGGTTAAAAACGTGTATCATCTATTAAATTGCGCCTTTTTCGGGGCTTCCCCCGTAATTTGGCGCCCCAATTAAAAATAAACAGGGGGAGATGTGGTTTCGACTCATGACGGAGGTATGGGTTTCGTTTGGGTGGAAAAAATCCATGACCTCATTTTTCATAAACACTTTCCGTTCCCCCTCATGTTTTCGCATCTCAAGCAGAAGGACTGCGCTTGCCCGTGTCCAAAACGCCAGCAAAATTTTTTATTTCTTCCAGAGAAAACCCCTCTATTACTGTGATCCTTACAATTTTGTTAGATTAGAATTGGAAATTTTTTTAGTTAGGGTAAAGAATTTTAAAGGAGCACACCGTGAAAGTCACGGGGGGACAGGGGGGGCCCCCGCGGGCGAACACGACAACTCTATAAAGAATACTGGTAAAGTTCACCCAAACTTATGTAGACATTTCAAAAGCTTTTTTATTAACAGTTTTCTATTTTAAATATTTCCTGGTATTGGGGGGCCAAAATTTTAGGGTAAAATCTTTTATAACCGGGTCTTTTTTTAATCAAAACCCCTTTTTAATTTATCTTTTAAAAACATTTCAGATGGGGTTTTTCATTTCAATTTTGCCCTTTTCCACCTTTTTTTATATATCCACCTTGTCCTTAAATTAAACCCCCGAAAGCCCAGCACAGGTTATAGTGCCAAAAATCCCTTTGAAAATTCGAAAAAAATTTCAGATACTTGTTTTTGATTTTGGGCCACAAACAGTTTTGTTCATTGGGGCCCTTTTGCACTTAAAATTTGAATCCCTGAAATTTTTTTAAACCTCACCACGGGTTTAAAATGATAGGTCCCAAAAAAGTTTCCTTTTTATTATCCAATACTTTTTCAATACGTTTTTTTTGGGATTTTGGGCGCACCAGCTTTGTTGAAAAGATCTCTTTCAGTTAAATTTGAATACAAAATTTTTGGGTTTTCCCACGGGTAAATTTTAAATAGGTGCCAAAAATACCTTTTATTACCCCGAATACTTTTACAGATACATTTTTTTTTGCACTTTTGCCCACCCAAAGATTTATTGATAAACCACCTTAAAGTTAAATTTTGGAATCCGAAATTTGTGTAGTTACCCCCGGGGAAAAATTAAAAGGGGTTCCCCAAAAAATCCCTTTTATTATCCGAATACTTTTTACAATGGGGTTTTTTTTTCCTTTGGGCACTACAGCATTTTTCTTTTGGGGCACCTTGCACTTAAATTTTAAATATTTGAAATTTTTTTAAAGCCCACCACAGTAAATTGATAGGTGCCAAAAAATTTACCTTTTATTATCCAAAACTTTTCGATACGTTTTTTTTCATTTTTGGCCCACCACTTTGTTGATAATCTACTTTGCATTTTAAAATGTAATACAGCAATTTTGTAGTCACCACGGGGAATTATGGGTCCCCAAAAATCCCTTTTTAAATTATCGGGAAATACATTACAGTTTACATTTTTTTTTGCATTTTTTGCCCGTCCAGATTTTTGAAGACCACCTTGAAGTTAAATTTGAATCCAAAATTTTGGGGTTTTAAAACCACGGGAAAAATTGATGGGTCCCAAAAAAAATTCCCTTTTTAAATTATCCGAATACATTACAATACGTTTTTTTAAATTTGGCACTACCTTTTTTCCCTTTGAGGCACCGGGGCATTTAAAATTAAATACTGAAATTTTTTTTTAGTCACCACGGGTAAAATTGATGGGGGCCAAAAAATATTTTTTAATTAAACCGAAAAAATTTCAAACTGTTTTTTCATTTTTTGGCCCGGGCCAGCTTTGTTTTTAGATCAAACTTTGCAGTTTAAATTTGAATACAGCAATTTTGTATCACCACGGGAAAAATTGAAGGTCCAAAAATACCTATTTTTTATCCAACACTTTAACTAAACGTTTTTTTTTGCACTTTTCCCAGCCAGATTTTTTGTTTAAAAACCCCCACCTTGAAGAAAAAAATTTGAACCCAAAAAATTGTTATTACCCCCCTAAATTGATGGGTGCCAAAAAAAAATTTTTTTAAATTACCCCAAAATACATTTCAAACGTTTTTTTTTCATTTTTGGGCGCAGTCCAGCTTTTTTTAATTTGGGATAAATTTACTTTGCTTTTATATTTGAATCCAAGCAATTTTTTTTTGTTTTAAAGGGGATTTGAATACTGTTATTTCCGTCTTTTTAAAAAAAACTTTTTAAAAATCTTCCAAACCCTTTTTCAAATTTGTATATTTCTGAACATGGAGCGAAATTCAGTGGAACGAGCAAAGAGGGGGGAGGGCAAAGGAGGTAGAGGACGAGAAAGGTTCCCTTTCCCGTGCTGGCGACAACACGCCTGCCAGTTCAATTTTTCAGGCCCTTTGGGCCGTCCCCCGCTGGGTCAGGGGCCGTGAATCCCCATTTGGGGAACACTCGCCAATCTGTTTCCCTTCCCGTGGTTTAAAGCAACCTGCATTTCCCCAGTCCAAACCCCTGTCCCCGCATCACGGGCCAAAAAAATTTGCATCACATCACCAGCATCCGCCAAAATGAAGCAGCCCCAAATTTAAATCGGTACCCACCCCATGGTAACCCAAATTTTTGAAACCTCTTTGAGACAAAAACGGTTGGGGGGCAGAAGGCAATTTTTAAAAAATCAAGAGGCCAAAAGGATGATTTCTCCCCCGACCCCAGTTTTTCGATGCCATCAGAGGGGGAGAAAAAAGCCGGTCAAACCGGCCCCAAAAAACCCGGGGGGGTCGGGCAACGCCTTTTCATCCCTCTTGCTTTACCCGCACTCCTGGATGCAAAAGTCAGGCCAAAAAGTCACCCTGTTGGTTATTGGGTGACGACATTGCGGGTCCAACGGGGGCCTTTCAACCAAAAATTTTCTTGCGAGCGGGTTCAACACTGACGAGAAAAAAAACATTTTAGTGTCATACGGTTCCGCCCCAAAAAGAAGAGGGCGGCCCCAGAAGTCCCTGATAGGGTTTTTTCCCCCCACGGTTCCCGCCAAACCCCACTCCCTTTCCTTTTCCCCCGTCAAAAAGGGCCAGGACCCCCTCAAGCCTGGGGATTCTTTGACCAAGCCTCTGATTTTCCCCCCCGATGTGCCCTTTTCCGTAAAAACATAAGTAAGGCAAGAACCTTAAGTGGTTAACCACCCCCAACATGTCAAGTCAACCAAAAACGCAAGCAATGAGTTGAAATGGGGGCAACACTTGGCCAAAAAAAGGGGCCCGACCCCCCGCCGGCCCCCCAACCACTGTCCCCAACCCCCGGGACCGCCTCCCCTCCGCCACCACCAAGCGGTTCCCCACTTTCCCATTTCTCCCCAAACAGATCAGGGATCACCTCCACTTCAGGGACCCCCCCCCGATTTCCACCAGGGACCAACCCGAGACCCATCCTACCCCCTTCTCCTTCCCCAATTTTGACGACCTGCAAACCCCTACAGCGGGCCCGTTTTAAAACAGCCCCGCCTTCTTTCTTTTCCCGGTTTGGGAAACAAAGAAACACTTTTTAAACCCCCCCCATCCCCAAAACCAAAAGCCGAATGGGCGGGGATTTCCAGGCTTTTGGGCCCTTGGAAAAGTTCCTTTCCGTCGGGGGACACAGATGGTTTTCCCCCACAACATGGGCCCCTTCCCCCCCCAAAAACCAGATTCCCAGCACATTTTCTTTTGCCAGAAAAAAACCTTCCCGCCCCGCCCGCACGTGTTTATTAAAAAAATTTTAAACGCTTGTCTGCATCGTGCCAAAAAGGGCCAACCACCCCCCGACACTGGGCCAATAATCACGGCCAAGGGCCCCATATTTTCTGTTTCAGCTCACTTTGGGGGAGGTTGGGATTGTCCCGGGGTGAAATTGGGTCTCGCTCGGCGCACCCTTCAAAAAAACCCCAGGGATTGGGGCCGTTTCTTTCCCCCAAATTTCCCCCTGGGTTTCCCCCTTAAATCCCCCCCCGCCCCGAAAACCAGGGCCTGTTGAAATTAATCTGTCTTTGGGGACCGTCCACACACCCGGTCCCGGACTGTGCCCGGGTCTCCGCAACAGACCAAGCACTGGGGGGGGTGCCAAGAACCTTGTCCAACAAGGGGTGTGCGAAAAACGGGCGAAATCCCGCTGGCCGCCCTTAAATCAGTAGGGTGGGGGCACAACCCTTGCCTGGGAAAAAGCATAACCTTTCGCCAAAATTTTTAAAAGCTACCCAGGATGGGCCCGCCTGCCGAGGGAAAACTCGAATCTAAGTTCGAACCCTCCCCCCCCGTTTGCTCCCTCTTTCGTCCCGCCTGGGGCGTTTCAGCGAAAACTCGGCCCCCCCCGTCAACCGCTCATTGTTTTTACATGGGAACACCCTTTGGGAATTTTCCCACTCCCACAGGGCCCCAAATTGTGGGAGCAGCGCTTCCCCTTACCATATGAAATGACAAAATGGCCCCGACAACCAAAAGGGGCGAACCTCGGGGGGGTTTTTCCACCGAGAGTGGGGGCAGTGAAAGAGCCTGCACCCTCCTTGCCCTTTTTTAAAAGCCACCAAAAAAGGTCATTGGGGGACAATGCCCTTGTCCCCCAAGAGCATTGTGGTAAATTATTCTGGGAAAGATCGTTTACACTCTGAAACACAGTTCCCCGCCTCAAGACGGGGGGAGAAAGGGCACAAAGCGGGCCCGACCTTTTTCCCCTCAAAACCCCAAGGGCCCCACCCTTTCACAATTCCATTTGGGCTTCATTTGGGATTGGGGTTTGGTTTCCCGAGCTAGTGCAAAGGGGCGCATCCCCTCAGGGTGCAACATCTCCGGCAAGTCAGGCTTTTGTTGAACTGTCCGGGGGCAGGGGAGGAGGAGGTTTTTCCTAACACCGTGTTTAAATTTTACGCCCTGCCGGGAAAAAGGGTTTGGGGCCCAATTTTTAGGCGGAGGAAAGGGTTAAGGGAAAATCATTTTTTTAGTGCCCCTCACCCAGGGCTTGGGGAAACCCCGGCCCCAACTCTCACATTATGCTTTTGGATGCTCCAATTTTCCCCCAACATGGGCCCCGCAAAAAACCATCAAAATGGAAACCCAAAATTTTTCGGGGGGCCACCCCCGATCCCCGGAACAAAACAAAAATCACAAAATTTCCTTTTCCCCCCACCCCAAAAAGAGAATTTAAAAAACAGGAAAAGGAGACCTTTCTGATTGAAACAACCCAAACATCTGTTGGGGTCTGCTTCACGTCCCCAAATGTCCCCGGTGGGAAAAACACAGCGACGTGACAGCATAAAATGCCAAGTAGGCGTAGCGGGAGCGCAGGGAAGGGGGCAGAAGGGCCCAAAGGGTTTACCCTGGCAAATTTTTTTTACCACCCCCACCCAAAGCAAGCAATGCAGGGCAAACATTTCCCAAAACCCAAGGAACCCGCTTAAGGGTCATGGCACACTACCGCGCTCAACAAACCCATGTTTTTTTTAAAAGTAAATTCCGGGCCCCAATAACTTCGGGATCCAAAAAGGAAAAATGGCCCCCACTGGCTCGTCAAAGCCATAGAGGTTTTCCTTTCCCCCGCCGGTCTTTTCTGAGTTTAAACCCTTTACACACTGGAGATTTATTAAAAGACAAACGCCCCTCCGCTTTCCACAATAAAGTGGATCTTTTACTTTCAAACAAAATAATTCCCCATGGGCCTTTATGATGTTGGGCCCCAATTGCCCAGGCCCCCAATTATTGCCCCTCCTTACTTCACCCTTTTCCCCTCAAAAAAAAATGGGCCCCCCTTAAAAATTTTTTTTTAAAAAAAACAAAATTTTTACCCGCAATTTTTATTCTCTTTTCCCAAAAGTTCAAATTTTTCTGGTTTTTCTTGAGGGGACTGTAAAAAACACCAAGGGTTTTTTGACAAACCCCCGTATTCCATTTAAAACACTTTTTCTTTTAAAAAGTTTTTGCATTGTCAATGGTTTTTGGGGCAAGTTTTCTGTGAATACACAATAAAATTTTGTCCTTTGGAACAGAAATTTTGGGGTTTTTAAGGGGGCAAATTTTTTTTTTCCCTCAAAAAATTTTTAAAAGTGGCGAAATTCATATTTTAATTTTTTGGGTCAATTTGCGTGAGATACAGAAATAATCATGGGCCTTTTTTAACAGAATGTGGCCCTTTTAATGGGTTTTTTCCCCCCAAAATTTTTAAACAGGGCTGGGGAAATCATTTTTATAATTTTTTTGGGGTCATGCCCGCTTTGAAATCCCCAAAACTACAGGGGCCTATTTTTAAAAAAATGTTTTTTTTCTAACAGAAAAATTGTTCCTTTACAATTGTCCAAAGGGGTCAAGGGCATGCTTTGAATTTTTTGGGGGGGGTTTTCTTTGAAAAGCACTTACTAAAAAGGGCCTAATTTTAAAAAAAAAAAGTATGTTTCTAACAACATTTGTTTTTTTTACAATTGTCCAAAAATGCTCAAGGGGCATGCTTTGAATTTTTTTGGGGGAAATTTTTCTTTAAAAAGCAGGAAAAAATTACAGGTCCAAATTTTAAAAAAAATGTTTTTTCTAAAAAACAATTTTTTCTTCACAATTGTCAAAAAGGCCCAAGGTGATGGGGGTTGTCAGAAAAGGAAAAAGGTAAGGAAAACTGTTTTTAAAAAACCCCATTTTTGGGAAAATTTTTGTTTTTTTTAAGATCTTTTAAAATAGGGTATCAATCCCTTTTAATTGAGACAACCCATTTAATACAAATTTAAAAAAAAAAGAAACAAAGACATGGGGGATTCCCCTCCATTTTAAAAATTTTTTTACTAGGGAAATTTAAAATACTAAAAAAATTGCATGAAAAAAATAGCGGTAAAAAAAAATTCCCCTGAAATTGGGACAAGGGGGGTACAGAAAACTTACCCAAAAGTAGTTATTTAGAACATGAGTATAGCACAACCCAAAAACAAAGTACGAAAACAATTTCCCCACACGTTAGTAAAATGAAAAAAAAGTTTTGCCCAAGCAAAAGGGGACCTGGGTGTAAAGGGGCGTTTAAACCCCCAGTAATTTTTCCCAATTTTTCTCAAATTTGGGGGGCCCCCCTCCCAAAAGGGGGGCAACCTACCCAAATCTTTACTGTGTACTTTAGGGAAGGCCCGGGGTTCTCACACTTCCCCTTCCCAAATCTGCTTTACACACAGTTTTCGTTTTCCCCCAACCCTCAGGCCCAAATTTAAAAACCCGCAGTTAAAAGAAAGACAAACGCCCTGGGGTCTCACCCAAAGCACTGTAACTCCGGCCCTGGGGCATGCCGTTTCCCCAGGGCCTTTTTAGAATGTCCAGTTCAACCCAAAATGGTTGGTTTTAAAAACTCCTTTTTTCCGGGACTTTTAATCTTTGGGGCAGACAGAATTTTAAAGGTCCCTACTTACCCAAAAGGGGCATGTAAAAGTCCAATTTTTAAATAAAAAGGGGGGTTGAAAACTTTCCTTTTTTCCCGGGACTTTTAAACTGTTGGGGCAGACAGGTTTTAAGGGGATGCGCGGGCCAGGGCAGGGGTTTTTCAATGTCCAGTTTTAAAAATAAAAAGGTTGAAAGATCCTTTTTCTGGTAAAATTTTTTAAAAAGGGGGCAGAAAGGTTTTTAATGGTTTTATACTTTCGGGCCAGGACAGGTTTTAGTCAATGTCCCCTTCAAATAAAATGGGGGTTAAAAGACCCTTTTTCCCCCACTTTTTAAATCTGGGGTCAGACAGGGTTTTAAAGGCATACTGCGGTCCAGGAAAAGTTTCTGTCCAAAAGTCCCCGTTTTCAACCCAAAATGGTGGGTTAAAGACTCCCCTTTTTCCCGCACTTTTTAATCGGGGGGGCAAAACAGTTTAATGGTCCCCCCTTTTCTGCGTCCAGAAAAATTTTTAACAATGCCATTTAAACTAAAATGGGGGGTTGGGAAAAACTCCTTTTTCCGGCAAATTTTTAAAAATGTGGACAAACAGGTTTAAAGGGTCAAGCTGCGGGCCAGGACAGGGGTTTTTCAATGTCCATTTTAACAAAATGGTGGTTCAAAGACAAATTTCCCTTTCCGGGAAATTTTTTTAAACTGGGGGCAAGCAATTTTTAGGGGCATGCTGCCTTCCAGGGCGGAAATTCAATTTCCCCTTCCCAAATAAAAATTAAGGTTCAAAAAAATACCCTTCTGCAAATTTTTAATTTTTTGGGGTGATTCAGGTTAAGGGTTTTGCTGTGGGACAAACAGGGGAAAAGAAGGTGGTTAAATTTTTTTTCCTTTTCTTTTTTACCCCAAATGTTGTGCCAAAATTAGCAGGATCCAAAAAGACTGTTGTGGGTGTTTTAAATTCCCCTTTTCCACCCTTTTGGGGGTAAAATGAAGGTGGGTTTTTGCTCTCCCCATAATTTTTTAAAAATCCCTCTCCTTTTAAAAATCACCGCTCACTATTTGAAAAACCTTATCATGGGGCCGCTATCGCCCTATGGGCGATAAACCAACTAATCGCTCAACACTAACAATTTGGCATCTACCTGTGCCTGTGTTCCAAGTCTATAAATATGCATATAAATATAGTAGAAAAAACATGACCTGAGATCCGACACAGTTTTAGGAAGCCGCTTTCATTCGGACAATAAGTCCTATATAGTCCGGGCCATATGAGACAACCAGGTCACGATCATGTCCGTGTAGTCCAAGCCGCGACGTTTCGGGGGATAGGACACGCCCCCTTTGTCAAGCGTGGCTTTTCAACAGCATATTTATTATTCGGCTACAATTCGTCTGTTGCCAGCTATAAATTCCAGGATCAGGATATTCTGGCCACTTCCTCCCCCCATCCCTCCCAAGAAAATGCCATTGTTGGTCCAGGCTAGCCACAAGCTAAAGAGGAATGTACGCACCTTTACATAAAATTAATATATATATATATATATATATATATATATATATATATATATATATATATATATTGTAAGGCAGCTGCCGGCAATGGTGTTTATATCCCAGCCAGGTTCTGAACATATACCTTGAGGAGTCCAGAAACATGTCACCAAGGTATGGAGCCTTGGGGAAGTGGAAAGCCAGATTAGACATGTGTCAGTGGCATTAGGCTGTTGATACATGTTTACTGTGTGTTTAGTATGGCTTCCAGCTTTTCTGGGTTGGGTTTTTATTGGGAGTAAGCATAGAGTAGGGTGGGTGCTTACTCCCCATGTTCCATGCCAGGTTTTACCTGGCCTATTTAAGGTCAGCAGGTAAGCTGACTTGGTGTGGCTGCAACTCTAGTCTACCATTTGGTCTGGAGAAGTTTACACTGCGGGCAGCCAGTGTCTGTTACACTATCGCCACGTACTACCAAGGTGTTAGTGAGGGAACTACGCTTATGTATAGTAAGTGTTCAGACAAACAGGTGTTTTGTTTTTGGTCGCCATGATTGCTGTGCCTGTTGTTGCCATACGTTTGTTTTCTGCAAATAAGCACATGTAAGGAATCGTTTGCACCTTACAACTGCCTCTGTCTCGATGCCTTCAGAACTTATGCTGTGATCCCGGAGCCATGTACGCTATATATATATCTATATATCTATCTATATATATATATATATTATATATATATATATATATAGTATATATATTATACATATAGATAGATAGATAGATTAGATATATATATATATATATATATATATATATATATATATATATACATAGATCATGAATATCTATCTATTTATCCACATACAGTATATGTATACATAGACACTTCCCCTTTACAATCCCCCTGTTGTCGGGAACTCGACAATGCAGTTTGGGGAAGTGGTTATTTGGACTGTATTTGCCTCTTCAACCCTACTTGCCATTGGCAATGCCTCTGGATGGAATGAGGTATAATTTGTATTTAGGTACTTAGACATCACCTGTATCTACAGACATGCTTTTCCGACAGTCATCAGAACCCGGTGTTGTCTGTCCACCGGATGTGCTTCTTCTTTGTCATTATTTTTTTTTAAAGTAAATGCAGACAATTTTCCTACCTCCTAAATCAAGGATATCTGAAAATCCCATTGGTTTAGGTACATATCGAGATTAATGCAATAGCTTTTGTCCAGTACACCTCCATAAACATGAGCAGGCATAGACCCTGATGTAGGTGGAGTTAACTATAAGCTGTAAAAGTAGGTGCACACGCACCCACACTCATCGTGTAAAATGCAACCTGTAACTGAGTGTGCTGATGTATAGGCTTCCTTCCTTTTACACCTAGAATTTCCATATGTACCCTAACAAAAGCAAAACTAAGGTAGAAAGATAAAAATTGTTTGAAAATGTAAAAGATTGTAGAATTCAATTAATATTTACAAATGGATAGAGGTTTAACAGTCACAGGGTGACAACCTTAGTTCCTTGACTCCTGTCTAAAAATAAGTTCATGATGCTGTGCCTGACTTTGTTGAAATTGGTCAGCCAACTTGCCTGTACTCCTGTGGATCAGGAGGGGTCCAACATACATGAGATTGACCAGTATAAGGAGTATGATAACTGGGTGGATCAGCAGATTGAACAATGATGTAGCTTTGGGACGGTATCCAAAGAGGCTTTCCCACCAGGGCACTGAAGAGTCTTGTTCAAGGGCATGAACAATCCCTGTGATTTTGGTTGCGTCATGCTGCAGTTGAATGGCGGCCTGACCCTCAGACTCTGTTTCCCCACAATCTCCTCTTCCTCACTGAAATTTTGATCTGCTACATCAATGCCTAGGATGGGAGTAAGGGTACAATATGCTGGGATGAGTTCTCCTCTTTCGGTGCAGTTAGGCCGTGTTCACATGGCTTATTCAAGCCGTAATTGCGAGCCAGATTGCGCTCGCAATTATGGCTTTGAAAAAGGGGCGGGGGGGGGGTGGGGGTGCTGCCCGCCGGCCCCGTAGACTTGCATTATCCACGGCGCGTATAGCGCTTGGATAATGTGGAGGTGACTTTCTCCCCGCCCGGCGGATTCGCCGAGCGAGCAGGAGCGACGGAATCCACTGTTCTCTATGAGAACTGTGGATTACCGTAATTACTGCGACGAATTGGAGCCATACTGCAGCGCAAATCCGTCGCGCAGTACGGCTCTAATCCGTGGCGAAATAAGCCGTGTGAACGGCCCCTTAGTGGTATAAACAGAGTAAGATGCATTTTTTTCTGATACCAACACCAATAACCCTGACCCAAGTATTCCAGGTTGGAAGAGGGTATTGGATTAGCCTTCATCTCACAGAAGCTCTCAGTATCTCAACAATGAAGTCTAAGCAATCGTTCATAATTACCTTTGCAGAGGATAGCATCCTTTTTCCACCAACATCCATCCGTATCAAACAGATAAGGAGGACCATCTTCATAAGTAAGGGTATTTGAGGGGAGCTGTGGATGGAGTACTGTTAGGTTGTTTACGACTAGGAATGAGCAATATTATCGACAAAAGTTGAAATCGGCACGATTTTTAGGCTGATCGGAAATTGCCGATCACGCGATATTTTAGGTGACAAACTTACAGATAATCTATTGTGCCATTTTCAGCGTTTCCTGTCATTTTGGCGGCCAGCCAATCAGCTCTGAGGATAGAGGGGGATGAGGAAGATGTACAACGTCACCACTTTGTGGTGTATGGATCTCATTGGCTGCAAAAATCACGTGACCTCGTTTTATCTATGCTGCTGCATTTCCTGTTTGAGCTCATACTCTGTCTATCACACTTCACAGCAGGACGTGTCTCTCAGCGTTTAAACCAATAGCTGTTCTAACAGCTCTGATAGTCTCTTCTAATACAAGAAACCATCCACCTACAGCTTAGAATAGAGTTAGATTTGAGAATTGCACTTCTTATTTAGTTTTAAGGATATCTACTGGTGTGTGTAGCCCCGGGTGCTGCGGGGGCAGCAGCAGGAGAGACTTTTGAAACGAAGGGAGATATTTTGCAGAATACAACCCTAGTTATGGTCCTAAATATAAGGCCACTGTTCTCACTTATCAAGATCAAACAACAAATCCCTAAACAGGGAGAGAACAAATTAAAATATAACTTTTAATGTATATACCAATAAAAATATAGTGGCGACAAAAACCTCTAATCCAGAGGAATAGACAATTAAAATTGATACCATAGATAAAGGAACGGCTGTGATAACACTATTAATCCCTAGGTAGCTAATACTCTGCTGCCTAAACCAGGATTATCGTCCCGAAACAAAGGACGGTCCCGTCACGAACCTATCCCTTACTAGAAAAGCCCTATTAATCCCTCACAATTGAAACTTTTTTGCAACTCAGTGTGTTCTGTGATTTTCAATTGACAAATAATTGTTTTCTACCACTTTTTTGGCCAGCAGCCCTCTGCTAGCAGTTGAAATTGTCCCTGTGTTTTCAGTTCTATTGCAATCACTGTGTGTCAGTGTTCCCAAAAAACGGCTTAACTTATCCCTATAACTTTTAAATAGTTTTACTGAAGTCCGTGTGTCTCAGTTTGGCGCAAAGAGTTCAGTTGCACGGATATTGTGTTCTACATATTTCCTAGTAAATTACGCTTGTAGTCAGTGGTGCGAAGGCTGCCATATTAATCCATAAAATATTTAAATACTCTTATTGCAGTCTGTGTGTCTCAGTTTGGCACAAAGAGTTCAGTTGTATGAATATTGTGTTCTACATATTTCCTAGTAAATTACGCTTGTAGTCAGTGGTGCGAAGGCTGCCATATTAATCCATATAATATTTAAATACTCTTATTGCAGTCCGTGCATCTCAGTTTGGCGCAAAGTGTCCAGTTGTACGAATATTATGTTATACATATTTGATAGTAAATTACACTTGTAATCAGTGGTGTGAAGGATGCCATATTAATCCATATAACTTTTTAATACTTCTATTTCACTCAGTGCGTCTCAGTTTGGCGTTAATCGTTCATCTGTACGATAGTTTGTTGAAAACTATCAATTGCTAGTCCTACTGGGCAGTTGTTAATCTCAGGGACTGAAGGAAGAACACTGTTGATTTGGTGTTACGGTTCTTCCACCTGACCGCATTTCACAGATATTTGATAGAAACAATTCTGTTTCTAATCCTAGTAGGCTGTTGGACATTAGAGGGATTTAAGAATAGCTGGGATTTGCCGTCTTTCAATAAGAGACTGTCAAAAACTCTTCCATACTTTTTACATTTTTCTGAACATAGAGCGAACTGCAGGTGGTAAGCGAGCAAAGAGGGGTGTAGGACATGGAGGTAGAGGTACGAGAGAAGGTGCTCCTTCCAGTGCTGACGACAACACGCAAGCCAGCGGATCGTCGGTTGCAGGACCGTCAGGCCTGTCAACGTCCAGTTCAAGTAAAATGGTGGTTCAAAGACTCCTTTTTCTGGCACTTTTTAACCTGTGGGTCATGCAGTTTTAAGGGACATGCTGAGGTACGGGACAGGTATAGTCAATGTCCAGTGCAACTAAAATGGTGGTTCAAAGACTCCTTTTTAAGGCACTTTTTAATCTGTGGGTCATGCAGATTTAAGGGCCATGCTGCGGTCCAAGACAGGGATAGTCAATGTTCAGTTCAACTAAAATTGTGGTTCAAAGACTCCTTTTTCTGGCACTTTTTAATCTGTGGGTCAGACAGGTTTAAGGGTCATGCTGCGGTCCAGGACAAGCATAGTCAATGTCTAGTTCAACTAAAATGGTGGTTCAAAGACTCCTTTTTCCAGCACTTTTTAATCTGTGGGTCAGACAGGTTTAAGGGTCATGCTGCAGTCCAGGACAAGCATAGTCAATGTCCAGTTCAACTAAAATGGTGGTTCAAAGACTCCTTTTTCCGGCACTTTTTAATCTGTGGGTCATGCAGGTTTTCGGGTCATGCTGTGGTACAGGACAGGTATAGTCAATGTCCAGTTCAACTAAAATGGTGGTTGAAAGACTCCTTTTTCCGGCACTTTTTAATCTGTGGGTCAGACAGGTTTAAGGGTCATGCTGCGGTCCAGGACAGGGATAGTCAATGTCCAGTTCAACTAAAACTACTGCCTTCCAGAACTTTTTAATTTGTGGGTCATGCAGGTTTAAGGTTTATGCTGTGGTACAAGACAGGGATAGTGAATAGTCTGTTAGTTTTTTTCTGTGACTCTTGTTGCCTAATTGTCTTGCCTAAGATGTAGCACATAACCAGTTTCCTGTTGTGGATGTTAATTCCAGCTTCTCCATCCCTGTTTGGGTGTAAGAATGAAGGTGTTGTTACTCTCCCATAGACTTTAATGGTCATCGGCGATAATCTGTTATTGACTATCGGATATCGTCATGATAATTGATTATATCGACTATCGACTCAATAACGATAGTTGACATAATCGCTCATCACCATTTACGACAACTCCCAGGTTGGTAGTACTGTAGCCTTGTCTGAGGTAACCAGATGTGGTGACTAGGGAAGATGCAGTACATGTGAGATTGTGGTATCCATGCCACTGATTCACCCACCACTTGGTGTGGTTTGCAGAAAAAGGGGAGATAAGCCTGCTTGCCCTACAACGAAGACTGAATGGATAGTGACCATTGTATAAGGAGGACACAATATGCTTCAAGTTGTCTGAGAGTTCACTTTGGACCTGAGTGCATGCCGAGGCGAGTTGGACTCTATCCTGCTCTTCTAGAAGACCCACAACTTATCTTCTAAACTTCTGTCATAGAGCAGAAGATAGAGAGGTTGTGGCATCTATGGGCGAGTGTTGTAAACCTTCCTGGATGTGGTTTACATCAATCTAGGTATTAAAATCATTGCCGGCATGACTCGCCAGATCTCCAAGTTTACTCCAGACTTTACTCAAGACTTCCAGATCCATAGTGTTTAAAGCTCCTACCCCTAATGCACCTCCTCCCAAACCTATAGCAATTAGATCCCTTTTCCCGCTGTAGTTCCTGTGTTTGGGATACTCTCTGCTCCCTTGCCCTTCTTCTACCCATCCCTTTAACATGTCAATTTGATTTTTAACAAACTCCTCACATCGGTGGTCCCAGGGTTCCTTTACAAATTTATATTTACAAATTTTCTCCAGGTATACAGAATAAACTTGGATTATGGAATTATTGCATCAGGTATAACAACTGAGGAGTTATAGCTTCAGCTGATTTGTGGGTAGGGGCATTGCAAGCATGTGGTTCTACAGGTTGGGACTCTTCCATATCAGAAGGGATTCTGAGTACTGTCACGGCTAACTGCCCCTTTCCTTTAAAACAATACCATTGATTCTTTTCACCTGCTTATAAAGCCAAATCTTGAACAGGTTTGGGTCCAGAGAGGAAGACTGAGTGAATGTCCTTCCAAGGATCCTTCCAATCTGAAGAGGCATATTTGTCTCAGTATTCTTCAGTCATTGGGGTGCCATCCATCCATACATCAATTATAGGAGAATCTACACCATTGCATACAATGTCCCATTTCCATGGGTTAGCATTCGATATTACAATTTGTGTATCAGGTCTCCAGTGGACATAGGTGATAAAGTAGTATCCTATCACCTCCAGTACACAATTGTCTCTCATAATGGTTATCATAAATGATTATATGGATGGAGACGCTTCTACCTAGGTATACCTAACGCTAGTTGTATCAGTCCTCACCTTTTAGGACCTTTGCTCGTTATAAGCCTTCAAGCTTTACAGGACCACTGTTGTCATTCCAAAGTACCTGTCCATCCCTACTACAGTTTAACTTCAACATGAGCAGTCTGGTTTTAATAAAATCAGCAGGAACATGGCCGTGTAGATAACTCGATTCTTTTGTTACTCACATCAGAGAATCCCTCAACATACAATATGCTTTCAGAGTACCTATGACCGGCACTGGCTTATCAAAGTAGGTCCTTTCCCTCAGATTATCCTGCCTTTCATTTAGGATTTACCAACCATCATACTGTGCCCCTGTGGCATCTTCTGGATCTAAGATGACTTTTGTGGTACATAGTACTTTGGTTGTGTTTTTGACTGTGTTCCCATAAGGATGCAAGTGTGGGTTTCTTGATACCCACCTTGTAGATCTGATGGGAGTTGGATCATTGTCGATATAGTGTTTGTATTCTCTCATGCACAAGTCATGTAAATCATATTGTATGACTGAGGAGTTCTCTACCGGGATGTAATGATAGACTGCTCCTTTAGCTAACCCATCTCTCTGAAACCCATACAAATACCACTCGCCTGGTGCAAACACAAAGTTGCTATATGGCTCTAGAATTTTACCCTCTAAACATTGTATCATTAGAAGGGGGCTAGATATGGTTGTGTGGGTGTTCTTACCTTCATCATCCTGTGTCTCACTGTAAGAAGTTGGTTTTCCTAAGGTCACTCTTAGTGATATCATTGCTACATACCTGAGTGCTCTAAATGCTTTGTTCTATCTTGCATTCATGTTTTCTGATCCTTTTATCTGGTAAGGAATAAGGTATTTAATGTGCCCTACCACCTGATATGGTATAATTGACTATATAACTGAAAGTGGTTTGATCCACCTTTGGTCTACAAACTCCCCCCCCCCTCCTTCCCCAACTCCATTCATACTAGCGTTATTGAGCTGGGGAGGCTTAAGTGGCCTTTGCTTGGTCGATGTGGATCCAGAAAGTTTACTGTCTTCTTTGATGTAACCGGCCTTTGCACTTTCAGCAGTGTATCACCCATTACCTCCAGGACCTGGTAGGGGCCTTCCCAGTTTGCGTTCAATGGCCCAGGTTTACGGAACAGATTAACCATCACCATGTTTCTTGTAGCCGGCATGGCGGTCTCCCCCTGTAGATACGGTCTGTGAATTCGTATAGTGGCATGTGGAAGCAGTGCCTTCAGGTTATGTTGAAGCTGTTGAAGGAACACATCCCTAACAATGGCATTCTTAATGGGTTCCTATATTTGGGACTCATTTGGTAGACAGAGTGGCATCCTGCATCCTGTCATGAGCTCAAAAGGGGTGATACTGGTAGTGGATGACTCTGTGTCTCTAATTCCAATGAGCACAGCTGGTAGAGAGGTTACCCAAGTGGAACCCTTTTCCAAAATTGCTTTGCAGAGCCGTGTTTTGATGGCCCAGTTCATTCTTTCCACTATGCCTGCTGACTGAGGGTGCTAAGGGATATGAAACAATTGCTTTATTTCCATAAGTCCAAAAAGAGCTTTCATTACCATACCAGTGAAATGGGTCCCCCTGTCTGATTCAATCACTCTGGGTATTCCCCATCACGATAGAACCTGTTCCCACAGTACTCGGGCAGTAGTGGTAGCTGAATCACTTATAGTTGGGATGGCTTCTACCCATTTGGAGAAAACATCCACAACTATCAGAGCATAGCGACAATTACGGCTTCCAGCTGGTAATGGTCCTATGTAGTCTATTTGTATAGTAGACCATGGCCCCTCTGCTGGAGGAACCTGCTGCAATACTCATGCATATCTATCTATCCACATATGTATATACATAGACACTTCCCCTTTACACTTACAAACATAAGGAAAGGTTAAAATGCCATTCGTTCCCAACAGCATACGGGGAGAGGGGACAGGCATGCACCCGTGGCCTGACATGTAGGCTGCAGGGCTGCTCCTAACAATACCCCCACTCCTTGGGCCTCCCCCTCTTTTTAGGTAGAAGAGAACTTCGAAGAAGATTCCGGTCCAGAATATTGGCCTCTGGCTCCCAGGACCTCTCTTCAGACTCGAACCCCTTCCAATCGACAAGAAAGAACCATTTTCCCCTGATGGTCTTCATGGCCAGAAATAGAAAAAAGGGGGAAGTCTTAAAACATAACTTTTAATAAGTACTTGATAAAAAACGTAACCGCAGACAAATGTCGCTCTCTATGAAAAACAACCGACACAGAAAAAAATGTCCCAGTCTGAAGAAATACCGGGACTGGCAAAAGAAAAAAGAGCAAAAAAACCTATAAGGCCCTTAACAAAAGCTAGTCCCTAGCCTATTCAGAAACAGGAACCCCCCCCCCCCAAATAAGGGCGCTCCCGTCAGGAACCTCAGCCTGTGAAATTCCTAGGAATCCTTACGGTCCCGTCCCAACATATTTCGACCGGCCCCTGTGTTACTGTTCCGGTCACCTCAGGGGACTGATTGGGGAAAGAAGTGAAAAATAAGACCAAGGGTATCAAAAAATATTTGGTGTAGTAGTAGAAATAAACTGTAAGATAGGCAATAGATCACACTGCCATACTATCCAGTAGGAAAGCGTGATTAATTTCACAAGAGCATAATAGAATAGAGTGTCCCTAGTGTAGCATCATATTGGAACACAAAGTGACAGACAATATATGCAGCACATTACCTTAGTGTAATGACCAATTAGGCTTTGTTACTGCCAATACAACAGAACAAGAGATGCACCTTACCTCCCTAGGAGCGATCAAATGGTGGTGCAGGAATCAAGTTACGGATAGGGAGTGGTCCGCTCTATATTTAGATAAAGAGCAAAGATTAAACCACTGGTAGGTTACAAGCAGACTCTCACACTCAATCCCTTCCACCTACCTCATCCCTTATTCCCGTGCATCTCAGGAGCCCGATTGAGGAACTCACAGTATCCGCTGTGTCGTAGAGAGACGCTCGGGACTGACACAGTCGGATTTTTAAGCACGCTCATTCACGCCACCCTGATGTCATCAAAGGACGTCCCAAGCTCCAGTTACAGAGCCTAGCTGCGTCCCTGGTAACCGCGCATGCGCGGTGGTAGCACACCGGGCCCCATTAATAGATCGCTCACTCGGCTCTAACATGCAGGGGAATTCATACTCCTGCAATGTGAACCCAGATGGCAGTATTCTAATGGCAAAGAAAGCATCAATTTCAACGTATTCTAACTAAGGACAAGATAGAAATGGGAGTGTGGATGTTATTTAAAATAAACAAATGGTTTCAAAATAGATAAAAAGTCTGAATTTGAGGTTTTAAATATAAGAACTGAAATCCAAAACCTCATTAAGTCCCAAAGGCACTTTTGTCTTGAGAGTGAAGGTCCAGAAACACTCCCTTTGAAGAAGGAGTCTGTCTCTGTCTCCACGTCTGCTAGTTGGTACCACAAACTAGCCTTCCTTTGATGACTTCAGGGAGGCGTGAACGAGCACGATTAAAAACCCGACTGTGTCAGTCCCGAGCATCTGTCTGTGACACAGCGGATGCTGTGAGTTCCTCAATCGGGCTCCTGAGACGCACGGGAATAAGGGATGAGGTAGGTGGAAGGGATTGAGTGTGAGAGTCTGCTTGTACTACAGTTTGCTGGTACTACAATTGCATATAAATAAGTCTGCTTGTAAACTACCAATGGTTTAATTTTTGCTCTTTATCTACATGGGGAGACTGCACAATACCAATAAAACAACCACTCCATGCATGAGGGGGGTGGTTGCTGGTACTACAATTGCATATAAATAAGGCAATACAGAAGGGTGTCATAAATAGATACATGTGGTGCACCATGCTGGCTTACTACCTATCCTTCCAAAGCCAACTTAATGGCCAGTAATTCTCGATCCTCCTATAATGTAGTTTCTCTCAGTAGGGGAGAACATCTTGGAAAACAACCTGCAAGTAATAGTTTGGCACTTGGAGGTCTTATATGTGAGGACCGCACCTGCTCCTACAGAAGAGGCATCTACTTCAAGGAAGAAAGGCTTCTCGGGATCGGGTCTAGATAGAATAAGTGCAGAGGCAAACGGCGACTTTAAACAGGAGACTGCCTTTTCCAACTTTGATTGCCAGGACTTGGGATTTCCGTTCTTCTTGATAAGAGCCATCATAGGCGCCACTGTGGAGAAGTGCAGAGTAAACTGCCAGTAATAGTTGCCAAATCCAAGGAAATGCCATATGGCCTGTGGGCTGACTGACCGTGGCCACTGCAGGACAGAAGGCAACTTGGTAGGGTCCAGCTGAGGTCCTTTGTTAGAGACAATGTACCCAAAGAATGGCAGGGTGGTTTGTTCAAAGATGCATTTTTCGAGCTTGGCACAAATTTGGTTGCTCCATAAGCATCTCAGAACCAGACATATGTCAACACAATTAGCGTCAAGAAGACTAGGCAAAAAGATCTGGATGTTGTCCAAGTACATGACAACACAAAAGAGGCACAAATTCGCCTCACGTCGTCGCAACCATTCAGGTAGGCTTTGTCCACTTGCATGGGCTCTTCGGTAGCAGGCAACAAAGGAGGCAGTGGAGGCCTTTGGAACACCGGAGCAAGACAGAGAAGAAGGCGCAACCAGACTTGTTCACGTTCTTGACGGAGCTCCTCTTTTCTCTTGGTATAGCATATGTCAATACGAGTGGTCAAGTGGATTAGGTCACTTAGAGAAGACATAGTTACATAGATACATAGTTTGGTAGGCTGAAAAAAGATAAGACGTCCATCCAATTCAGCCTATTTTGCTAGTGTTGCTCCAGAGGAAGGCAAAAAACCCCAATGAGGTAGAAGCCAATTGTCCTCATTTTAGGAAAAAATTCCTTCCCCACTCCAATCTGGCAATCGGAAAAATCCCTAGATCAACGACCCCTCTCCAGAATCCTAGACACTATAACTTGTTATATTATTACACTCCAGAAATGCATCCAAACCTTTTTTGAATTCTGTTATTGAATTCACCATGACAAGTTCCTCTGACAGAGAGTTCCAGCGTCTCACTACTCTAACAGTAAAGAATCCCTTTCTATGTTTATGTATAAACTTTCGTTCCTCAAGACGTACGTTCCCCTTGTTCTAGATACAGTCCTGGGTATAAATAAATCTTGAGTTCTCTATATTGACCTTGTATTTAAACATATGTATCATCTCCCCCTCTTTTCTCTAAACTAAATAACCCCAATCTTGCTAATCTTTCTGGGTATTGCAGTCCACCCAGTCCTTTTATGATTTTTGTTGTCCGCCTTTGTACCTGTTCAAGCTCTACAGTGTCTTTCCTGTGCACTGGTGCCCAAAACTATACACACTATTCCATATGTGGGCTAACCAGTGACTTATATAATGGGAGAATAATGTTCTCATCATGTGCACCTATGCCCCTTATAATACACCACATGATCCTGTTTGCCTTGGTAGCTGCTGCCTGACACTGGCTGCTACAATTAAGTTTACTGTCCACCAGGATTCCCAAGTCCTTCTCCATGTCACTTTTACCTAGCGTTTTTCCATTTAACATGTAGTCATGTAATGGATTTTTCCTACCCATGTGCATAACCTTGCATTTATCTGTGTTAAACCTCATCTGCCACTTCTCTGCCCAGGCCTCCAACTTATCCAGATCCCTTTTTAATAACACATTATCCTCTATTGTGTTGATTACTTTACAGAGCTTAGTATCATCTGCAAAGATCGATATTCTACTGTGCAATCCCTGTGTAAGATCGTTAATGAAAATGTTTGAGGATAGGGCCCAATACTGAGCCCTGTGGTACCCCACTAGTAACAGGGATCCAGTCTGAGTATGCACCGTTAATTACCACCCTTTTTTTCTATCTATGAGCCATTTGCTTATCCACTTGCACACATTTTCCCCCAGTCCAAGCATTCTCATTTTACTTACCAACCTTTTATGTGGAACTGTATCACATGCTTTAGCAAAATCTAGATATATGACATCCAGTGCCTCACCCCAATCCAGTCTAGAACTAACTTCCTCATAGAAGCCGATGAGATTAGTTTGACAAGACCGATCCTTCATAAACCCATGCTGGAACGGCATTATACATTTATTTTCAGTGTGATACTCCAGGATAGCATCTCTGAGAAATCATTCAAACATTTTACCAACAACTTATAGTTTCTAGGATCACTTTTTGACCCCTTTTTGAATATTGACACCACATTTGCTATGCGCCAGTCCTTTGGGACATACCGCCTTATTAGACAGTCTATAAATATTAAGAATAGGGGCCTATCTATGACATCACTAGTACTGGGGGGTGTATACCATCAGAACCTGTTGATTTGTCTATTTTAAGCTTTCTAAGACGGAGCTGTACTTCTTCCTGGGTTAGACAAGCAACACTTAAGTTGGAGTTTACCTCATCCCTCTGCTCATCAACAGGAAGGTCATCCTTCTCTAAATACAGTGGAGAAAAAATTGTTTAGCAGGTTTGATTTTTTCTCGTCGCCATCTACAGTCTCTCCCTCAATACTTTTCAAGGGGCCAACATTTTCAGTTTTAATCTTTTTACTATTTATATAGTTAAAAAATATTTTGGGGTTACTTTTACTTTCTATGGCAATATGTCTTTCTGTCTCCAGCTTTGCTGCCTATATCATTTTTTACATATTTTATTTTTTTTTCCTTATAGTTTTTCAGTGCCTCTTCACTGCCCTCCTGTTTTAGTAGATGAAACACTTTCTTTATGTTATTTATTGCCTCTTTTACATCCCTGTTGAGCCACATTGGGTTCTTCCTGTTTCTAATTATTTTATTACCATAAGGTATGTACCTCTCAGTGGGCACCTAAGATGTTTTTAAAAATATCCCATTTATTATTTGTTCTACCATTTTTAAATACCTTGTCCCCGGTCAATATGGTTTAGGGCCTCTCTAAGCACAATAAAATTAACCTTCCTGGGGGGCGTGGCTTGGCGCCGAGAGAGATGGCCGCATGAACGGAGCTCTCTGAAGGACCCGGGTAGTTTAGTGGAAGCTGCGGCACTTAGAACCTGGCATGAGAGAACTGGACAGAACCTAACAGCGCCCAAGACCCACCTGAACACATTCCTAGTACCAAGCGCGACTGCTGCGGCCACGGGCGGCTCACATAGAGGAGCGCGTGGTTTTCCCGGGCTTTCCAGGCCGCACTGAGGAGATCGCGGTGACGCGGGCACTGGCGCGGAGGAGACGGAGGACGGCGCGACCACGGCTCTGGCTGCCGCGGAACTCCGGAGGTCACAGACGCCTTGAAGGAGACTGGCTTACCTGATCCCTGCCTGCTGCGGAACGACGCGAGGTCCCTGGGTCACATCGGGAGCCGCACTGCTGTGGTCTGAGCGTCCTGGAGCGGTGCACGGAGGTACACTATCCCCAACGAATCATCAAAGGTCAGAAAACCCTAGGGGAGATATCTCTGAGACCTCTGCCCATCCTGATAAGGGCTCCTTGCTTCCTATGACCCACTTGGCTCAGCTCTGAAACTAAGGGGACCTGGGAGACAGCCATTACCAGCGGCACTAGAGCCGCGGCGGCCATTTTGGGATTCTCCATACATATAGCCTGCACGGCGCTACCCTGGCTAAAACAAAAGATCAGTGCAAAAAACGCCAGTTACCTGATCCAGGAATTAAGGATAAACAGACTATCAGAGGGTACTTGAGGCCTTCCAAAGTATATAAAGCAACAAAATTGTCCCCGCGACCCATTCAAAGATCTACAGAGGGTGACGCTGGCCCTTTAATATCTACAATATCACCATCCTTAAGCCAACACAGCAACAGCGCTGCAACTGATCCATTGCTTTCACAAAATACATCTGACACAACGGGAAGAGTAGATCTGGAAAGGGATACACAAATAGCAACGCAAGAGTTACAGTCTAATTCACTACTGGACTCTCCACTTGCTTCTGCTTCTCACACTTTTATGTCATCAAAAAAACATAAAACCCCGAAGCGTGGGAAAAAATCGTCAGGAATCCCCTCAAAATCTAGGCGCGATCCTATGGCAGAGCCCATGCATTCGCCATTGCATGCAACAAAATCTCCTGATCGTCATTGGACTTCCTCCTCTGAATCTATACTGGAAGCTCCAGATATGTCAACTGGCTCACCACCCCAAGTTCCAGAATGGAAAACTTATCTGGACAAATACTTTAAACTCCTGGTGTCTGAACTCAAAGAAACATGCAAATCTGAGATTGCTGCGGTGCGATCCGACCTCAAGATAATGGCAGATCGGGTTGACGACCTGGAGGGAGCACATGACGAAACTCGAAGATATGTAAAGGATTTGCAAACACAAGTGTCTTCACAAGTCCAATTGATCCGAGATAACACTAAACAACTTGAGGATCTTGACAACAGGGGACGCCGTAATAACATCAGAGTGCGAGGAGTTCCTGAATCCAAGGGATCTGAAGATGTAAGAAATATACTCCTACTATCTTTAACTCCATCCTGGGCGAACCGCCATCTCATCCAATAAAACTGGAGAGAGCACACCGAGCTTTAAAACCCAAATCTTTCACCAACCAACCGAGGGACATAATCTGCTGTCTACAAGACTTCGAACTTAAAGAACGCATAATGCAGAAAGCCAGATCCTTAAAGAACGTCAACTTTGAGGGTTCCCCGATCCAGCTCTATCCAGATCTCTCCTGGATGATCTTGCACAAAAGGAGATGCCTGAAGCCCTTGCTGGAGACTCTTAAACGTCATTCCATAATTTACAGATGGGGGTTTCCCTTTGCACTTACTGCTAGCAAAGAAGGTAAATCTGCGGTGCTGAGATCGCATGCGGATCTACGCCATTTCTGCGAGCAACTGGATATCATGCCTCCGGATATCCCGGATTGGGAGCTCAAAATGCCTTCATCAGCCCCATCAGTAGATTGGCAACCCATCGCCGCGAGACAAAGGAGAAGAGTTTCCAGAGAATTGAAGGGACATTCTACAGGCGTGATGAACTCCCTAACAACTTGAGTATTTTCTAACTATGCTTAACAATGTTTTTTCCTCTTATCTAGGATTGGGTTCTGATCTAACTAGGCCATGTCACATTCTTTCACACATAGGTTATTTTTGTAAGAAATCCAGGTTCTGAAACATATGCATTTTTATATTGCTACATATGCAGCTTCCAAATAATTGGGTGTCAGAGGAGGGGACGTGGGGAGGGGGGGCACACTTGGCCTGGCTGCCTCTGTCTACTACCGCATCCCACAGACACCACAACTAAAATATTAGGGGTCTCAAGGGGTCACCTTGAAGCGCCTTTCACTTTTCCTCCACTAAGGGTAGCTCGGGATACTAGGTCTCCGGTCATACCTTTTTTTTTTTTTTTGTTGCTGGAGATCTAAGGCCCATTAAATCTTCCTCAGTAGCACAATTTTTTGAGTAATTTTTCCACTCTTCACAAGTTACCCTATTCCAGAGTTCTTTCGTCTCTGGTTTTCTGCCCAACGCGGTACTTCTGCGTAATTTTTATTAGTCTATCCCTTTCTTTTTTTTTTAATTTTAAATTTTTGTTACCGCAACTTTACATCACTGGTTATATTTAGCGATGTTGTCTAGTCTATACCTATCCTCATGTGTCCTGTGTTATGTTCGGTTGTATGTGGGAGGAAAATTAAGAGTTGGCTTTCCAATTGAAATCTTATATGATGGCTAATCTTGTGTCACTAAACGTCAAAGGTCTTAATTCCCCTGCTAAAAGAAGACTATTACTGTTAGAATTAAAACAATTAAAGGCAGATATAGTTCTCCTCCAGGAGACACATTTTAATAAAGAAGGGAATCTCTCCTTTGCCAGGAGTTTATACCCAACAGCTTTCACCTCTTCCCATAGCAAAAAGAAGGCGGGAGTGGCCATACTGCTTTCTAATAACTGTCAGTTTCAAGTACAGCAGTCTGTCATAGATGATAATGGTAGATATATTATTCTACATGGTACGTACTTAGGGGCACCTTTTACAATATGTAATGTATATGCACCCAACTACTCCCAAATTCGTTTTTTGAATAAGTTTTTCCTTAAATTGAAAAGATCCACATCCTCTACATTAATAGTAGGAGGAGACTTCAATGTAGCATTCTCAGAGATAGCAGATAGATTGCAACCGAACGCAGCCCCTTGCACTCCAAACCAGGCCCGACTATCTAGAGAATTTAGGAAATTGATCAGGAAATATGCCTTATTCGATTTGTGGAGAATTGATCACCCACGGGAACGATCCTATACTTTTTTCTCCCCCCCCATCAAACCCATTCCCGGATAGACTATTTCCTCGGAAACATTCCTGCTTTGAGGCGCATGGCTTCAGCGGACATTAAATCTATCACATGGTCTGATCACGCACCTATAACACTCTCCCTCAAATCACACAATACTCCCATTCGCAGTTGCCATTGGCGACTGAATGAGAGCCTTATAAAACACCCACAGACGAGAGAAGAGTTAAGACAACACATAATGGATTATTTTTCTAACAATGAAGGCACGGTTTCTTCTCCTGTCACTCTCTGGGAAGCTCACAAAGCTGTGATGAGGGGATGGTGTATAGCCATAGGCTCGCGAGTCAAGAAGAATTCAAATCTAAAGAGAATAAATTTACAATCACAGTTAATAGCGTTGGAGTCCTCCTTGGCGACGCAGCCCTCTAAACCCCTACTTAGAAAAATAGTAGATCTCAGAGCTCAACTTAAGAGTTTGGCAATGGAAAGAACTGAAAAACTATTGGTGTATTCTAAACAAAAATATTACGAACGGGGGAATAAGGCCCATTCACAATTAGCCAGACAACTGCGAGATGATCAAGAACGTCGCAACACTCAGGCTCTAAAAGATAGCAAGGGACACATTACTTATGACCCGAGCGAAATTGGACAACTGTTTCACAAATACTTTACAGATCTTTATACACTTCCCGATCATCTCCCGAAGGAAAAATCGGAAAGGGATGCGGTACTGCAACAATTTTTGTCCTCATGTCACCTGCCGACACTAACCCGGGAGGCATCGGATTCTCTCAACTCTAGGATAACATCTGAGGAGTTGGAAGAAGTGCTTAAATCATTACCCACGGGTAAGTCACCGGGGCCAGACGGTCTGACATACCTATACTATAAAACTTTTAACCCCCAATTAATACAGTACCAAGTGGATTTGTATAATGCTGTACTGGAGGGAGCAGCGGTACCAACATCATTCTTGCACTCATACATAACTTTGCTTCCAAAACCCAATAAAGACCCAATGGAGGTGTCTAATTACCGCCCCATCGCACTTCTTAACTCGGACCTTAAGATTTTCACAAAACTCTTAGCAAATAGGTTAGCTGTGTGGTTACCTCAGCTAGTACATAAGGACCAAGTGGGATTTGTAATGCTTAGACAAGGAGGAGATAACACCAGGAAAATAATCAACCTGATTGATGCGGTCAATAAAATGGATAAATCAGCTTTACTTCTAAGTCTAGATGCCGAAAAGGCGTTTGACCGCATCAATTGGTCTTATATGATGTCAGTCTTACAGGAGTTCGGTATACGGGGCCCTTTCCTCCAAGCATTGTACTCTCTATACTCTACACCCACTGCTACAATTAAATTGCCATATAACCTATCCCCTCTAATACATATCTCGAACGGTACGCGTCAGGGATGCCCCTTGTCTCCCCTCCTGTTTGTCCTCTGTGTAGAACCCCTGGCAGCGTTAGTGCGCCTGGACCAGAGCATCAAGGGGGTTGTTGTGAAGGACAGAGAATTCAAGCTGTCATTATTTGCTGACGACATTTTGTTATCCCTGACTTCTCCACACACCTCCCTCCCTAACCTACAGAAGCTCCTCCACAAATTCTATAACCTATCTGGATATAAAATTAACAATTCCAAGACAGAGGCCTTACCTCTCAATATGAAGCACGAAGAATTCTTATCTCTGAAAGCCAACTACCGTTATAATTGGAAGACGGACTCCTTGAGATACCTGGGAATAAATTTAACCCCTTCATTTCTATCTTTATATAAAGGCAATTTCCCATTGATA
The DNA here is from genome assembly GCA_025379985.1 of Phyllomedusa bahiana. NCBI lineage: Eukaryota > Metazoa > Chordata > Amphibia > Anura > Hylidae > Phyllomedusa > Phyllomedusa bahiana. Next base: position 23,790 of record JAODAL010011039.1, on the reverse strand, counting down.
TATAATGAGATTAGATCCCTTTTGAAGAAGTGGATGCCTTTACCATTGTCCCTCTTAGGTAAAATCTCAGCAGTAAAGATGACACTACTGCCTAAACTCCTATACTTATTCGAAGCTCTACCGATCCCGGTCCCACTAAAAGATCTGAAGGCAATACAAGCCTCTATATTTCAATTCATATGGTCGAATAAAAGACATAGGATAGGGAGACAGACTATGATGTTGGGGAAAAGGGAGGGAGGGCTTGCGGTACCTGACATAGTCAAGTACTATTGGGCTTCACAGCTCCGCAGAATTCCAGCATGGTCTTCTATGTTGGCGACTTCAAGGTGGGCCGAGATAGAAAAACTGTGGCTAGCACCGATTCACCCAAACTCTTTGCTCTGGGCAACGTCCCATATGCAACCTTGTAGACCGTTGCTAGGCCCAATGCAATTGACTTGGACGATATGGAAGAGGTGTGCCCAAAAATTCGGCCTTTGCTCAGCTCAATCTGCTATGACATCCTTCCTATTTAACCCACTACTACCAGATAGTATTGGTAACCCTGCATGGAGACCCTGGTTTGAACATAGACTATTTCGGTTTGCTGATATTGTGGATCGTAGATCTAGGCAGATCCTCACCTTTGATAGGATCAAAGCAGATCTTCAGATACCAGAGGGATGCCATTATTCATATCTGCAGATCTCACATTTTTTGCAAACCACACTAAAGTCTACCAAGGTCTCCCTACCGACTAGATTTGAAATAATCTGTAAAACGTTCTCCTCAACTAAGGGCCTGATATCAGATATATACTCCATACTACAAAACCCACGACCAGAGGACCCTTTCATTCACCCATATATGTCTAAATGGGAAAAACACATAGGCAGGCAAATCACCGAGGCTGAGTGGGATCAAATTTGGACAAGAGCGGCTCAAACCTCTATTTGCTACGCTTACAGAGAGAATCAATACAAAATCTTGATGCTATGGTATCACTCCCCATCACTGCTGCACAAACTTAACCCATCGATCCCTGATCGGTGTTGGCGATGCCAGGCACAGGGGAGCGATGTCTACCATATATTCTGGGAATGCCATATAATTCAAAGGCTATGGGCAGAGGTGCGCAGATTCTTAACAAGCTTGACGGGCATGCAATTTCCACTTGACCCATCTCTCTATATTTTAAACTTATTCCCAGAGTGTATGGAAAAATCAACTTTGAGATTGATACTGAGCATCTTGACTGCGACCAGATGTCTGGGTGCATCTTTCTGGAAGCGTGCAGACCCCCCGAGTATATGGGATGTTTATCAAAGGCTCAAGTCTGTGAGAAGAATGGAATACTTAACAGCAACAATCAATAACACTATAGATAACTTATGGTTGTATGGTTGACTTGGGACACATATGTTACTATGAACGACATATAAATTGAGGCCTGACATTTGTTTGTTTTATACTAGGATTTTATCATTTCCAAATCACAAAAGTATTTATCTTCTCGCCCCTTCTCCCTCCTGTATCTTGTCCTGTCTTGTATTGTCTTTTGTATATCTTCCATTGTCTTGTTGCAATGATAAAGTGCGTTATGAACAACAACTAATGTGATTCTAAATAACTCATCTCACAAAATTCAAAGTTGAGAATATTTAATTTTCGATGTAATGAGCTAGTTCACCAATTGTATAATTACTTATTTCACAGCAATAATGAAACATGTTCACCGATTTCATATGCCTTTATGCAAACGTTTGTACTTTGAAGTATGTTAAACTCTAATAAAAACACAGTTAAAGAAAAAAAAAATTAACCTTCCTAAAATTCTCACTTCAGATAATAAAGGTATATCGCTAGGATATACCACCATTGTCTGATAGGTGCGGGTCCCACCTCTGGGACCCACACCTATCTCCTAAATCAGCCCCAAAACCTCTCTGTTCTGAACTGTAAGGTGGTCAGAACTCTCCCATAGACTTGATTGGGAGTTCCGATTACATACAAGCGATATGCCATCTGAAGGGAGACAACCCCTTTAACTTTATTAGATCCTACCCAGAGCTCAGTGCATTCTGGGGGGTGGTGAGAGACAAAGAACAGGATATTCAGTTATGCCCTAGGTAGTGTGTACCATGCGGCTCGAAGAAGCAACAAGTCTGCTATGTGGCCAGAAGGACGTGTAACTAAACTCCAAGGAGCAAGAGAGAAATAGACTGTATATTGGTAGCTGTGGGAACTAATGTTCACCTGCCATACACCCCAGGGCTGAATTGCATACCAGAAAGATTCTGGACATTTGATTTCCCTGTTGAGAAACTACCTCCAGTAAAGATTATGCATTTGAATTATCTCCCTTATTTGTGCACAACCTCTCTCTGCACTACCTCCAATACTAAGAACTGCAACCACTTGCAAATATTTCCCTTGTAGCGCCTGCGGAGCACAGCCCAAGGGTGAGACAGTCTCCATCGATATTGGCCACCGTGGGGCTGGATTCTTGTTTCTGCCACAGTAACAAGTTTGGCTGCTTACTTTCCTCAGCTCATTCTCATGAGTTGGGAAAACTAAGCTCTCGTTGGCTGAAACATAATTATGGCAATGAGATTTGATTGATCTGACTGAGCTTTGGACAGAACACTTTCTCCTAGAGGAGAGAATTTCCATAGAATTGACACAATGTCAATAGCTATTAACTTGTTTGTAAAGGTAGCAAAACTTTTGTTCTTTGACATTGTAACATGTCACTGTAAGATCTATAACTTGTACTCCCTTGTAAGAATTGATTTGAACAAACACATCCTGGTTTAAGGAGCATTTGCCTGGAACTGTTGAGCCTCTGCTTAACCTGTTTGTCAAGATTTTCAGGTTCCCTGGAATATCGATGTCAGACAGATTAGCTAAATATTTTTTGCTAAAGAAAGGATCAATTCCATTTCTTCCATGAGAAGAGGAGATTTTGTTTGTTCTGTATGCCACGGTAGTTGTGTGGTCTGTACGAACTTATACAGATTTTCCTTCCAGATGAGAAGGAAAATAAAGTAGAGAAAATATGACTGAGTTCCCTCATATTGGAAGACATTTCTCTTTCCAAGGGAGACCATAGACCTTGATCTGTGATCTTATCCAGATGAGCACCTCAGCCTAGCTGGGAGGCATCTGTTGTGAGGTAGACCCACTGTATTTAAGCAAGGAATCTTCTGTTCATGGGAGATTTCCATCAATTTAGGTTTTCCAGCACCTAAGGGGTTTAATACACAGTCTGTCAAACCCTCAAAAAGACCTGTTTCACTGTGTAAGGAAATTTCTCTGGAGTATGCCCAAGCCCAAATGCTTTTATGGAGGTGCTCATTTGACCAAGAACATTTGTAACTGTTCATAGGGTTAACTTTTTGGTGAACTAAAGTAGTAATGCCTATTAGTTAGGTTCCTGTAGCTGATTCCAAAGTTACCGCCAATGTACCTGGGGAATCTCCATGACATATATCTGTCATGGAGCATTAAATCACCCTGCTATATGACAGACTTATAAATTAGTACTATACAGTCTAGAAGTACTCCTAAAAATCACAGCGGCTCATGCTGTATGAGAAATTTTGTGCATCTTAAGACACTGTAGTCTGACTTAATACTACCTTCTTTTTGGTTTAGTTTTACATCAATCATTGGGGCAACCATTGGCACTTTTATTGGCACACAATTTTGCAACCAAGATGTGCCCATTTTTTTTAAAGCCAATGTCCCATTTCTGCTAAGCAATGCCCATATGGTCAGTTAAGCACCGAAGTTTCTAAAAATTGTCTTAAAAAGGGCAAAAGGGCATATATACTAGTTTTTGGTACAAATTGCACCAGAATTCTTGTGCAAGTGCCATAATCATTATTCCCTTCATATTTAATGAAGTATCTCTGTTCTACCAGTTTGCAGTAAGCTGTCTTCCTGTATACGGATGCCTTATCAATATTAAAAACCTAAAAAATGTAATTATGCTTTTAGTTAAATAAACAAAACATATAGAACTCAATATTTTGTCATTTTCAGTTTGTTGAAAGAGTACATTCTACATTAACCTCAAACATGATGAAAACCCTAATAATGCTGTATACTATATACTAAATAAACTTTATTTATAAATAAAGTTTTTGATAGATTATGAACATATACTCTCTTTGTGTCTCTATGTTGTATATTATGCTTTTGAGAGTGATCTAGATATGATAGGGAGCCATATACATTACAGGCTCAGCCTTATGAGCACTTGGGGCATTATATTGATTTGGTTTATTATATACTGCATAAAGTATATATTTTTTCACCATCTTCCCTCGCTGAGTCTGTAAAGATTATAGCAGCCAATGAATGGTACTTGAGATGTGACTTAAAGGGGTTGTCTCATTACAAGGATTGCTTTTTATGTTAAAGATCTTGCAAAAACAAGTCAATTTGCAATATATGTCCAATAAAAGTATCCTACCTATTCTGAGATATTCCCTCTTGTATGGGCTGCATCAACTCCTCAGGTGGCTATAGCTACAAAACTGTTTAATCTATCCTGATAGGCTGTCAGCACTGGTTGCTATAGCTACAGACCTGGCTTCTACTGCATCCTAGTGGAAGCCAGTAAACATGCCCCTGAATTCAAAGTGAAACCAAGAAAACAGGACTGAGGTAAGATAAATCAATATAGTGAGACAACCCCTTTAAGGGCCTATTACAAGGGCTGATTTTCATTCCTAATAATTCCATGTATAAAAGGTCAGCCAATGCACGAGCAACAGTTTTTCATTGGCTAATATTTCAAATTTTATGTTGCCTATAAAAGTCAGAAGCATTTCTCCCATTCAATCAGTGCTCTAAATGGCCAATCATTGGCCCCTGCAAAAAGCCAAAGTAGCCACACACTGAGACTAATGGAGTAAGGGGGCTAATATTCAATTCTCTAACTCTACAACAAAGGAAACATGGTCATAAACATGATTATACAATTCTGCAATTGTAAAAATATACAACACAAATTAACATTACCTGGAAAAAAACACAAATATGTAAACTTGTAAATTGAAATATTAATTTAAATCATTACATATTTCCTGACCCAATGGTCACCCCTGCTGTTTTAATTATAAAAAAACGCTTGTTTGTTTTTAAATTTTTTTAAATTCTAAATATTTGATAGGCCCCTGAAACGTTTTTTAAGTTTTCTGAAGGTTTTCTATTGTGGTTTTGTTTTGCTTGCCAAGGTAATATGTGTCTTTATGTTAAAACCATAGCCCATGGGGGCTCCTTGTAATACGAATCTCCTCTGAATCGGATTGTTCCAAAAATCATCTGACAAAATCATTAAAACAACCTATGTTACTTGATGTTTCTCTGACCATTTCTTTTGAAGGGTTCAGCATTGCTTAGCCAACAGATATATTATCATCTAGTTTCTCATACCTGGGAATATGCTTAGGCTTTTTCAAAAACTAGATCTCTGCAGTATGCTGTCTTCTATAGTTAAGATTTTTTTTATCTCAAACATTTTTCTAACTCACCTTTTACTTTTTCCTTATTAGCAATATTTTATTACATGTTGGTTAACATACTATATTGCAATCTATCAGAGTCTATTTCACCTTCTGGCACTGCCAAACATTGTATTGGAGCACATGTATGTAGTATAATAATCAAGGAAAGAATATATAAAGTATATATGTGTTTTTATATACACTATTCATGTGTATGTATGAATATACAGTATATATATATATATATATACGCATGTTTGTGCATTGTGGCAGAGGTGATCATAGGCAGTCACATGTTTCTGCCACTACATGGCAACGCGCCACCAAGGTTGCCTGGCCTTGGTGGAGTAAGAGCCAGCCATGTATGGTGTCAGCTGCAGTAAGCGGTTGGCAGCTGTGTATAGTGCCGTTGGCTGTTCTGGGGCAGCTTTTATCGGGAGTAGACAATGTATTGAGTGGGTGTCTACTCCCCGTGTTCCAGGCTAGGTTTTGAGCAGGTCCCTGGAGGGCTATAAAAGGCCTGGGCCTGCAGGTGTGGATGTGGTTTGGAGCCAAGAGCTGGAGCAGCAGAAGAGAAGGTTCTTACCCCCAGACTTGAGGCAAGCAGGTGGCTGGTAAAAGTGTTTGTGGTGCTGGCAGTAGGACAAGTCCACAGTCAGAGAGGGACTCACTTTATGTTTAGTCAGTGGCTTCACGGCCTGAGGTTTTGTTTGTTTTTTTGTTTTGTATTTTTCCTGTGCCTGAATAAAATTGGTTGAGGCCAGTTAAAACGGAAGCCTGGTGTCAGTGTGGCAATACTGTTTAAAAAGGATGGCTAAAAGACCCCCTGAGATGGTCAACATGGCGACTGGACGAGTGTGAGTCTCACAGTATGTAGATCTATATGCAGACCTCCCAACCAGCCCGGATCCTCCAGGATTCCATGGGCTATCCCGGGCGGCCAGAGGTATGTCCTGAGGATTCATGGAATAAGCGCTGAATCCCTGGGACTGCACTCTTTATTTAGCTGTTTGCGTGTCCTTGGGACACACAGTGTGCGCATACTTGCCAACTCTCCTGAACTCTTGCTTGGAGAACCAGAAAGTGTAGCAGTCGGCGCTGACTGCTCTTGGGGCAATGGCATGATAGGATCCTCCCTTGACATCACTGGCTGCCCCCACATCTAGACTATACAGCAGATGTCACCATGAAAACCAACAGACTTGAATAATCATTGGGATCCATTAAGCGCCATCAGCGTCTATCAAATGAGGGATTAGTTTGGGCTTAGTGTATCTATCATGTGTGATTCTTTCAGTGCATTTAATCCCATGATATTTGAGGCTGTGCTGTTTAGGCCTGGTTCATATCTGCGTAGTTATTTCCGTTTTTATGTTTCATCATAGGACCAGAAAAATGGAAATAATGGCAGAGCTGGATTTGTTTCCTAACAGACACCAATGGCACCCAAAAGACTTCATTAAAAGGGGTGTTCTGATGCTACAGAATGCTCATTAGTCCATCAGGGCATTATGAAAAATGAAAGAAAAGGAGAATACTTTTTCCTAGACGCTCTTGCTCCTTTGCGGCAGACGTCCCTCTGATCACAGGTCGAAGTGTTATGTGCACATAGATGTTACGGCCTGTGGCTACACCTCTCACATGAAGGATGAACATTCGCAGCTACAGCCGGAATCACAGGTATGTCTGCCGCAACAGAATGAGTGTCTAGGAAGTAAGTATTCTCCTTTTCTTTTATTCTTCATGATGCCCCAATGAACTAATATGCATTTTGTAGTATCAGAAAACCCCTTTAACTATAATTGGGTCTGTCAGGTTTCCATCATGGTGCTTTTCATTTGGACAGGTTCAACATATGTGCTGGTTGTTGAGGTGGTGAATACTCTAATCGTGTTTACCAGAATGCGGTGTGATACAGGTACACTTACTCAGTTGCACACACTGAGCTTTTGGGGATGTTCACACGGCGTTTTGAATACATTTTTCGGATCCAAAAAACGTATTCAAAAGCGCTGTGTAAGGCACATCTAACACGCACCCAAAGTGTGGTGCGGGATTGGTTGCACTTTTGCTGCAGCAGAAATGCAGCCAATAGTTTTAAATAGGGTGCCTGCTGCATAAAGTAGATCAAGAACGGATCTGAAAGACGCATCACAAAGACTCAGGTAAACACGCATCAGTGATCACTCGTCTGAACGCAGATGCGTGTCTTACATTGAAAGCAAAGTAAATCACACTGCACATTGTTAGATGCGTGTTTTGTCCGAAACACAAATCCAAACACGCATCTAAGAAACGCCGTTTGAACATGCCCGTATACAGTAGGTTGAACCAGATAAATAGTGGTACATAAAGAATAGATAAACTGCCACATAGTCAAACATGACAGGCTTAGATATATCAGATGAGTCACTAGCTCTATAATCATATAGGATTAGATATACGGGTGTGGAGATAAAAACAACAGGATTGGAGCTGTGACCCTGCTGTGCCTAGGAGGCTGTGACTGTGGTGCCTGCAGTGCATGCAAACTTGGAATGCTGGAACATGCAAGCCTAGAATCAGAAAGTGTGGCCTGTAAGGCTATGTTCACACAGCACGGCACTCAATTACGCCGGGTGTTTGGGAGTCGCGCTAATCGGCATGTATTCCCGTGACGCGGGAGGGCCGGCAGCCCCCATAGACTGTCACTTATCTCCCCGGGCATACAATACGATCATATTGTACGCCCGCAGACAGGAGGCGTAATCCATAGTTCTCTATGAGAACTGTGGATCACCCTGATTTTGGCGCAAATATGACGCGAAATACGCACCCAGATTTCGCCATGTGAACATAGCCTAACACTAATCTACCATTCCCAAGAAGGCTGATCCCATAAACAGTTTACTAGCTGGCTGCCTCATAAAATAATGGCTGTATTCCCTGTCACCATGCTCCCAAAGGTATTTTACTTTCTTTAGTCATATTTACATCCTCCCTACAGCAATTTATCTTAGTATACTCAGTGGTGATAAGTCCTCTTTAAAGTATTCAAATAGCATTTAGGACATTTGTTAACCCTTTGGGGATTTCACAGAAATTAAAGGAAACTGGAGGTGAAATTTCTAAATTTCACTGGTTTTTTTGCAGATTTTCAATTTTGTGCACACTATTTGACTCAACCAAAATCCTCAGAGTAGCAGGAGTAGCAGGAGTCCCTTCTGGATTTTTAAGTTACATTTTCATTAGGATATATTTTAGGAACCATTTAACATTTGTGGGAACCCTAAAGTGCTAAAATTTAATAAAAGGACCTCATTTGGGAAACTATACTCCTGAAGCAATATATCCACTGAGTTAGTGAGTATATAAACACCATAGGTGTTTCATCAATAGGCTATGAAAATGGAAAATAATTTGTTTTTCCAACAATCTGCATTTTTAGCTCATTTTGACAGGGAATCCTGGGAAAAAGCAAAAACATTGTGACACAATGTCTTCCAAGTTTGGCAGCATCCTATATGTGGGTGTAAACTGATGTTTGGACGCGTGGCAGGGCGTACAAGGAAGGGAGCGCTATTTGACTTTTGGAACGTAGATTTTGGTGGGTGTTATGTTGCCCTTAAAGTACCAGGTGAAACCTTCCAGAAGTCACCCCATTTTGGATTGAACACCCCTCAGGTAACTCATCTAGTGGAGTATTGTGGATTTTGGACCCACAGGGGTTTCACAGGTTTTTTGGCAGTGGGCCGTTAAAACGTAGAAAAAAAAGCGCAATTTGGTCATTGTCTTTTGGGCTTCATTTTTACAGCATTCGAGGTGCAGTATAAATGAAATAATAACTTTGCTATGCAGGTTGGTACAATGACATTAACTTTATATACCTTTTATATGTGTTTGTTTTGCTACATTTACACAATAGAAATGCGTCTGTTAAAAAAAACTGCATTTTTATGTCGTCATAGTTTGACCCCCAAAACTTTTTAAATTTTCTGTTTATGGAGCTGATTAAGGGCTTTTTTTTTGCAGGATGAGTTGACGTTTTCATTGATACCATTTTGAGAGGGACATGACCTTTTGATTGCTTTTAAATCCATTGCGGGAGTGTCGATGGAGCAGCTGCAGATACGATTGACTGCGGCATCTAGAGGGTTAATTGGACGCAGCCAGTTCAAGCTCTGGTCGTTGCCAACAGGGCATGAAGCCAATTGTAATATACGGCTGGTTCCATGCTCTTATGTGGGCTCTGTTTTTGATCCTGCACAATCCTCGTGACATACTCCTAAGTCAATTTGCGAGACCTCCTTCCCAACCACGACATATGGGTCAGTAAAGGGTTAAACAGTAAATAAATATGGAAAGTGATAACAGAACATGAATGGAATCATAAAAAACAGCTAGTTCACTCTTCAGTGATGTTAAAAAGCATAATATTGTGCACCCAATAGACCATGGTACATTTTCAATTTCTGATCTAAAATTTATGTTGAGCAAATTGCACATTTGAACACAGCTACATTGCTGTGGATAGGCTTACGACCTAGTATTATGTCGGAAGGGGCATCCCAGAGCAGGGGGCATGACGTCATCATGCCACCTGCTCTGGACTCAGAGAAGAGGATGGAAAAGTGACAGGTGAGGTTTTTTTTTAATCCCTTACCACCGGAGCCATTTTTTTTTTTTTTTATAAAATAAGGAGCATTAGAAATTTAGTAGTAGTCTGCACATTTTCAAGAAAATTTGCAATATACATTTTTGAGGGACCAGTCCAGTTCTGATGTGGTTTCGATTGACTTGAGTTTTGGAAACCCCTATAAATGACTTCATCTAAGAAACTACACCCCATAAAGTATTCAAACAGCATTGAGGAAGTTTATTAACTCATTAGGTGTTTCACAGGAATTAAAGCAAAGTGGAGGTGAAATTTCTAAATTTCACTTTTTTGCAGATCTTCAATTTTTATCCATTATTCACAAGAACACGGTAGATGTGACCAGGGAAATCCAACTTGATCTTGATTCCCCTTTTTCTGCTGTTTTCAGAGATATTCAATATGTGGCTCTTGTGCACTATTTGGCTCAACCACAAGCTTCAGAGTAGGAAGAGCACCTATTGGACTCTGGAGTCTCATTTTCATTACGATTTTATTTAGGCCCCATTACAGGTTTGCAGACACCCTAAGGTGCTAAAACTTAATAAACACCTCTAAAAAGACCTCATATTGGAAACTATACCCCTTAAGGAATATATCCAGGGGTATAGAGAGTATCTGGACCTCACAAATGTTTCACAATTTTTTTCAGTTAGGCTGTGAAAATGAAGACATTTTTTTCCAACATTCTGCAATTTTAGCAGAAAATGTTTAATTTTTATGAAGAATCCTGGAAAAAAAAGCACCCCAAATTTTGTGACGCAATTACTTCCAAGTTCAGCAATACCCTATATGTGGGTGTAAACTGCTGTTTGGGAGCATGGCAGGATGTATAAGAGAGGGAGCGTTATTTGGATTTTGAAACGCAGATTTTGGAGGGTGCCATGTCGCATTTGCAAAGCCCCGAAAGTACCAAAACAGGTGAAACCTTACCATAAGTTACCCCATTTTGGATTCAACACCCCTCATGGATCCCATCTATGGGTGTATTGTGCATTTTGGGTGTACAGGTGTTCCATAGTTTTTGGTTTTTTTTTTTTAGCATTATGCCATGAAAAAGGGGGGGCGGAGAACGCAGTTCCATCATTGGTTTTTGGGTTTCAATTTTACAGCGTTCGCCGTGACAGGATAACTTTACTATGGGTGTCGGTGCAATTACAATGATATAAATTTTATATAGTTTTTTATGTTTTATTACAGTTACACAATAGAAATGCATTTATAAAAAATGGTGTTTTTATGTTGTCCTATTCTGACAGCCATAACTTTTACTTTTAATGTTTTACTGCTTTTACACAATAAAAACACTTTTAGTCAAAAAGGAAAACATATTTTTCCATCGCCATAGTCTGAGAACCATAACTTTTTGTGTACGGAGATGTAGGGGCTTGATTTTTGCAGGATGACTTAACATTTTATTAGTATCATTTTTGGGACAAGGCTTTTCGATCAGTTTTAAATCCGTTTTTTGGAAGGCAGGGTGAAGAAAATACTGCAATACCTCCTCCTCGTACTGTTTTTTATTGTTTAACAGGGCTCACTATGCAGTGACAAGGTAGTTTTGCTCTGTGGGTTGATACGATTAAGGCAATACCCACTTTATGTAGTCCTTTTACTTGGTTGAAAGCGCTTTCAAAAAAAAGGTTTTTTTATTGTGTAAAACAATATTTATGCATCACTATCTTCTAATAGCCATAACTTTTTTAATTTTCTGTATACAGAGATGTGTAAGGACTTTTTTTGCGAGATGAACCGACCCTTTAATTGGTACAACATTGGCATTGATATGTCTTTTTGATTGCTTTTTATTCCATTTTATGTGCTGTGGGATGAACAAAAAATCCGCAATTCATTGATTGTTGTTTTTTTTTCTTTAACGACATTCACCGTGTGGGTTAATTAACATGACAGATTTATAGGGCAGGTGATACCAAATACTTTATTTTGATCTTTTTTTGGGGCAATTGGCATCTGTAAATGGGAAAAGGGTGGTGTACGTGTTTTTTTTTTTTTAAACCAGAAGTTTACATACACTATATAAAAAAAAAGATATGCATGGTTTTTCTCACTATCTACATGAAAACAAATAAACCTTAACCTGTATTAGGTACAAAAGGAATACTCAAGAATTTATTTAAATTTTTGCCAAAAGGCAGAAGTAGAACGTTTTTTTTTAGAGGCATTTTTTATTACTTTCTGAGAAAAAAAAAAAAAAACAAAAGTCAAAAAGTACATACATTTCATAGTAATTGGTAAGCAATGCCCTTAAACTGATGATTTGTTTAAACAATTTGGATATTCTTCCACAAGCATCTCATAATATTGGTAGGATTTTGAAACATTCCCTCCTGACAGAACTGGTGTAATGAGCCATAGTTTGTAGTCCGCCTTGCTCACACCGCCTTTTCTCTGCTTGTGCCCAGACATTTCAATACGAATTGAGATCAAGGCATTTGTGATGGTCACTTCAAAACATTGACTTTGTTATCCTTCACCACTTTTTGGGGTAACCAGTTTGGCAGAATTCCTTCGGGTCATTGTCCTTATTGGTCGAAAAGATCAATTTCTGTCCCAAGCTTTACTCCTGGCCTGATGAGTCTTGAGATGGTTGATTCAGTGGTTTGCCAACCAAAATGTTCTTTCCTCTAGATGCCATCTATTTTGGTGAAGTTGCTCCATACCCTCCTGCAGCAAACAACATATGCTGCCACCCACCCTACCGTGTTTTCAACAATTTGAGATGGTGATCTTTAGGCTTCCAAGCTTCTCCCTTTTACCTCCCAAATGTAAGATTGGTCGTTATTGCCAAACAGTTAAATTTTAGTTTTGCGGTCAGACACAGCCGTCTCCAAAAATGTAGGTCTTTGTTCCTATGTGCATTTGCACATGTCAGCCCAAAGCACGTTCATCTCTGAGACACATAACCTATCCCCTTCCTGGCTGGACATTCCTATCTTGTTTGTACTTGCATATAATTGTTTGTATAGATGAACAAGGCACTTTCAGGTATCTGGAAATTGCACATAAGGATGGATCCACGACTTGTGCAAGTACACAAATCTCTACTGATAATCTTTGGTCTGATATTCTTTAGACTTTCCCATGATGTTACATACAGAAGCAGTGTGTTTCTAGTGTGCTTAAAAAAATACATCCACAGGTGTCTCTAACTCAGCTGCTTCCAAATACATGACATCATATAGGCTGTGTAGCGAGTGGCGCCGCGCTCCGGGGTCCCTGCCTGCGACGGGTAGCGCCGCTGCCGCGTGGGACGGGCTTCGGACGCACTCCGTTCTAAATCACTCACCAACCGTCTGTTCCTGCTCCGTCCGCATCCTCTGCCCGGCAGGGTCGCTGCGTGCGCCCGTTTTCCTAGGGAGCGCGGCACGCTCGTTCTTGTAAAATTTAAAGGCCAGCCACCGGTAAATCTAAATTGCCGGCGCTGCCTATAAATGGTTAGGTGTCCACTGACTTCCGTAGAATCCCGCTGCATGCAAGTCATCCCGCTTTGCGGGCCTGGCTCAGTTTAAGAACCGGGGACCCTACTTAGACCCGCCCCCTTCGCTTTTTGTTGCCACCGCTTGTCGCCGTTTACAGTTATATCCAGCCAAGATCCTGCCAAGGTCCCCTGCCAAGTCATGGATCTTACGACCATTTGTTTCCCAGCAGTTTCAGCAGCGATCGCAGCAAAAGGCACAGCAATTGGCCAGCTCTCCGCCCATTATAGCAAACTCCTCCTGGCGTCCCAGCAGCAGCACCGTCTTCTCGCCGTGGTTCCATCTCGTCCTGCCGTTCCCAGCTGGCAACTGTGGCCCAAAGCCTCGTCAACCATACCCACCAAGTATTCGAAAGGCAAATCCTACAGCATTACAGAGGTTTCATTACTAGTGCGCCTGCACGTGGAGCTGATGGCGGACCAGTTCCCCGACGATAGGTCAAAAGTCGCGTTTTGGTGGTGATCCTCTATCCGGAAATACCCTGGCCTGTGTCGATCCCCCATTCTGGTGATTGGAACGACCCTGATGACAGTAGACCTACATGCTTTCCTCACTGAATTCTGCAGCTTTTTCGAGGAGCCAGCGCATGCGTCCTTCTGCCGAGACGGCGCTCCTGAACTTATGCTCAAGGGGGACTCCTCCGTATTGGACTATTCGGTCCCATCCGCACCTTGCTTCTGAGCTATCCTGAATGATCCACATTCCAGAACGGTCCGGGGGGGGGGGGGGGGGGGGGGGGGGGGGGGATGGGGGGGGTGGTTGGGTTGCAGGGTGTGGTCTTGGTTCGGGGGTCTGGGGGGGGGGGGGGGGGGGACGGTGCCCCTTGAAGCTAGATGATCTCCATCTTGCTCTGGTTGAACTTATCCACCTAGCCACCCGGCATAGATGAGCATTGACGGAAGACGGGAGGAGCTGCACCAGGAACAGTACTTCGGCATGACCGGTCGGTCGGCGCGTCTACCGTCGTGCCTGGCTTCCTGTGCTCCAGAGTTCCCGCTTGGCCGCTCCCGTCAGAGGGCCCTCCACCGAGGAACCGCATGCAAGGTATAACCGGCTCTCGTTGTCGGATCTAGAAACGTCCAGACGTCGGGCCAGAGAAACTATGCCTCTACAGTACTGGTGCCCAGTCCGCCTGGACCATCGGCCGCGAAGCTGTCCAACAGCACCGTTATTCTTGGTCCCCGTATGCTCGGGGAAACGCTCGCACCTAGTGAGCCGTAGGAGAGGCATCCCTTAGGTGCTATTTCCCCTCTCCCGAATATTTAAGATTTCCAGTGGATGTAACAACGGGAGTGCTGTCTAGTACCGTTCCGGGTCCCCTCGCTTTCCCCAGGACTCTCCGTCTCGAGCCGGGAACTTTATTCAGCCTCCTTGGTGTCCCGTTACCGCTTCCAGTGATAAGCCTGGAGAGAGTCCCCCGTGCTTAATCCTCTGGCCTTCAGTGGGGAGCTCCTTAGCGACACCATACATAAACTTAACCCGGCCAGTGACTCTCCTCGTGTAGGGTCTTTGCCCAAGGGAAGTGATCGGTTCCTTTCAACGTTTCTGCCTCGTGCTCTCTCCGGGCGATCCTGTAGGGGCTAACCTGGTCTGCAACCTTCGCACGCCCCTAATTGGACGCTTGAGTAGGAAAGACTGCGAGGTCCTGCATTGGGAATCGGAGTGCCAGATCTCTGCTTGGTGGCCAAACCATGCCCGTGCCCCGACCTTCCTCTCCACAGGTATCTATCAAACCCTGCCAGGCCTGCCGAGCGGTAGTACCAGGACTTTGGGGACAAATTCTCGAGAGAAAACAAGCTGAGGGGACGCTGCCGACCGGCCGGGCCAGTCGGCCGAGATGGACTGCCCATTTGAACCCTCTCGCCCGGAACCAAGCCCCCCTGCGTGGGAATGGTACTAACAGGCCCCTTGTCCGTGGGGGGCCGAAGTCTCAGGGCCATGTCGGCCTATAACGGAAAATTTACTGAAAGGGCTTTTATTCGCGAAAAATTCCCGTGCCTCTCCAGCCTGTGGCCGCTCTGGGTTCTTCCTTTGTATATAAAAAAGTATGACACAGCGATCTTCCCGAGGCGCATGATTAGCATGAGTTCTAGACAAAAATCACGGTGAAGAATAGCAAATCCCCTACCTGCGACAAATCTGGGAATCTCTTCGATCTACTCTCATGGAGCCAAGGTATTTCATCAAGTTGGACCCTAAATGGGGGTCCAACAACCTTATCAGAGAATCGGTGGAGTGGTGACGAGTGGAAGACGGTCATTCAATACTCCCGTTCATGGGCATTTTGTAATATCGGTTCGTGATGGCCCTTGAGGGCTATGCAACGGTCCCTGACTGGTTATTTCAGGAATATGTCAATGACGTCTTCAGTGACCCCATCTTTCCATCTGCCGTTCCATAGTAAATAAGGATCCTAGACAATATCCTGATTTTCTCGGTCCAGACATCAGACCATCGGGTAGAGGTGCGCCAGTTCTACTTCGTTTGCGTAACAACCGACCTGTATGCCAAGCTGGGAGAAGTGTTCGTTTCCACACCATGCCCGCGCTCCGTACCTCGGGAACATTTCTCCGATCAGGGTCTACAGGATGTACCCAGCAAAACTCTCGTGCTATCGCCAGCATGGCCGACTACCCCTGATCGCTTCCAGGTTCGGGCAATACAACCGCTTACGTTCCTGGGGTTCGGCCAACTACTAAGACCTTTCCATGGCCTGCTGAGCGGCCGCACCGCTGGGCCGTGTGCCCGGCCCGCCGGGCCCGCGGGGCGCATCCGTGGACGCCCTCCAAGCTGCCACGCGGGTTCGGGTGCCTCCTCTGGCCCGCGGGTCTATGCCGGGGGGGGCTTGGCGGTCTGCCGTGGACCACCGACCGCGCTCCTGTGGCAGTCCGCTCCCGGTCTGCCGGCCGAGGCACGCTTGGCCCTGTGTCCCTAATGCTGCAGCGCGGCTGGGGGCGCGGGTGCGGCGGGGTGGGGGGGTCGGTCCCTTTTCAAACCCCTTGGTCCAGCTCCCTGGATATAGTGCACATTTCCAGTCTCAGGGAATTCCCCCAAACATAAAGGTTCCGGGGATCCCCCTATCACTCCTTGCTGGATCTATGTTGCCGGGCCCGTGCCCTAGAGAAAGCGTTCCAAAATCATACACTCGGCCCTTAACCGTTGTACCGCGACTCTTCCCTGCCTGTCCTATGACCAACGGAACCTCTGCCGCCCGCTGCCTGACCTTCCTGCCTGCCCACCGGGACTACGACTCTTCGGGGACTAGGGGTACGGAATTCGTGTACCGGACGCAGCACCTCGGCTGCCGCCACCGTGAAAGCAATGGTACTGTCCAGGGTGGACCGCACCTGTGAAGCCCTCACGGAGCGCCTCAGCAGAGTCCAGTCCCGCTTTTCGGCGGGCCCTCGATGGTGAAAACCGGTGGCTACTATATATTCACGTTCGCCTGGCTGTCTTACTACATCGCTTGCGGTGGTCCCCAGCGGATCCACTACCCAGGCCTTACAGTTAGATCCAGCCATGGTGATCCCGCCAATGTAGCCTCTGCCAAGCA
The DNA here is from genome assembly GCA_025379985.1 of Phyllomedusa bahiana. Taxonomy (NCBI): domain Eukaryota; kingdom Metazoa; phylum Chordata; class Amphibia; order Anura; family Hylidae; genus Phyllomedusa; species Phyllomedusa bahiana. The sequence continues at coordinate 6,609 of JAODAL010011039.1, read as the reverse complement.
TCGCGGATCTTAACGACGAATTGGTTTCCCGATAGCAATCCCGCGAAGCAAATCACAACAACAAGGTCACAGTTGGGCCATCTCCTCACGCCAAGATGCGGTCCAGCTCCTCGCATCCTCAGCCAGCAGCCGACCGCCTCCCGTCCGTTGGCTCCTTCTTTCTTGCAGCCTTTCCGATTGGCCCACCGGTGGGACCCAAGCTTTCGGCTTCCTCTAAACCCTCCTTCTTTGGCCGTGATCCCAAGCACTGGCGTGTTTCATTACTCAGTGCTCAAGCACGTGGATTTTATGGGGGATCAGTTTTCCCGGTCGGGAGAAGTCCAAAGAGGCTGTTTTGTGGTGAAGTCTATTTTTCCCGGGAAGAGCTTGTGGCTTGGGCTAACCCCCCCTCTGGGACAGGAACGACCGCAGAGACTGCGGACCCTACATCGCTTCCCTCCCAGGAATTCCGCACCGTCTTCGAGGAGCCGCGCTTGCTTCCTGCCGCCGAGAAGAACCGTGCTGATCGCGGTGTCTTGAGCCTTCGTGCTATGTGCGATTCTGTCTGTGGGTGACTAATGTTGGTTCAATTCCCGACGCCTGTCTTCGGAGCTGCTCGCGTATTGGAACAATGCCCGCCCGTCTTTGGCGTGCGCTAGGGAGCCGGTCAAAAAGGTGTTCCTGTCCAGCATGGTAATAGACGCTTTTGGCAGCAAGAGAACCTCCCCGGTCCTCCCTGAACGAGTTAAGTTCTTCATGGCCACCCGCGCATCGGAAATATGTTTCGCAGAGAGCAGGAGGAGGCTTCGCCAAGAAATGAGATGGCTGCTCTGTCCCTCTGGTCGGCGGGTTTCACCAGGCTCCTGTGTTCCAGCATTCTCCAATTCCACCAGCCTCAAAACAAACGCGCAGAGGTGTAGACCTATGCAGAGTTGACCGGGGCCCCACTTAACAGAAGCAAGAATCACAAACCCGTCTGTCGTACAGGAAAAGCTATGCCTCTATTTGCGCCATCCCGGCGCACTTCCGCAGCAAGTTTGCCCGCCCGATCTGTCCTCGAGCCTCCGTGAAAGCGGGCTCCTCGGACCTAGGGAGCCGGTGGTAGAGGCTGTCCTAGTGCAGTTTCCAAACCTGCTCTTCGACTTTGATGATGCCTGTTGGAGGGGACTTCTGATGGCTGGTCCTGCTTTCCGGAGTTGTCGCCCTACCTGTATGTCGGGGTCTGCCTGGAACTTCATCATTAGCCTCAGACGAGGTAACTCTCGTGTACCGTCGCATCCCGAAGTCCCGGCTGGAAAAGCCGCTGCTTAACTCGCTCGGGGGTCAGTGAGGGAGCTCCTCACTGATGGCCCATCCAGAAGTATTTACCCGGCCTGTGGAGCTCATGTGCCGTGTGGGGGCTCTACATAAAGAGAATGATTAGTGTTTCCGACGTTCCTGTCCCGTGCCTTCCTCGGGAGTCGAGTCCTCCTTGGGGGGCTTCCCCTGGCTGCAAATGTCACGGCCCCACTACGCTCGAGTTTGGGAAGACAGGCGAAGTCCTGCGTTGGGGGACCGGGAAATGCCAGAACCGATGCTTAGGAGGTTTAACCCCGACGCGGTGGCATACCAAAACTTCTTCGGCGCTCGGGCCGGACTGGTACAATGGCCAGTATGCCTTGTAGGCCTGCCTGGCCGAGTACCAGTGAATTTTGGCGATGGAGTTCTATCGCCTAGAAACAGGCTGAGAAGCTACCGAACCGATCATCGTCCATGATGACTTGTCCCATAGACCCTCCTTCCCGGAACAAGTCCTCCACGGGGTTCCCGGTCTTACCCTCGATGTCTGTGCCCGAGACTCAGGTGGCCGAGAGACGTGCTTACATGACATGAGAATTTGGCAAAAGGGGATTTTTACATAACGCAAGTCCCACTCGGCCCGCCGGGGCTGGCTTTTTTTTTCGTCCAGAAAAAAGACGTGTCTCTTCGTCCGTGTATAGATTAACAGGGTCCTAATACATGATCACGGTGAAGAATCCCGGCTACCGCTCTTAACCCCCTGTATAACGTAGCTCTTTGAACTTCAGCCTCTAGAAGCCAAGGAGTATTTCTAAATTGGACCTGAAGCGGGCGTGGTGCCTATAACCGTCGTCTATAATTCCGTGAGGGGTACTGAGTGGAAAACAGCCTTATAAACACCCGTGGACGGCCATTGTGTCGCGAGTATCCGTAATGCCCTTTTTGGCTATGCAAACTCCCCAGCCTTGTTTATTCCCAGGATTTCTACAATACGTATTCAGGAGAACATGCTGTACACGCTGCGTCCATGAGTGTTACCTGGACGATAAATACTGATTTTTCTCGTCCCTGACGCACAGACTCATCGGGTACAAGTAACGCCAGGATCCTGGCGACGCCTGCCGGAACAATCGTAACGTAATGGCCAAGCTGGAGAAGTTGTGTCGGTTGTCCACCAGCCAGCCATCCTTTCCCTTGGGTACAAAGTCCTCCGACCGTGGTCTGCTGATGGACCCAGCTAAGCTGTCCACGCTATCCATCAGTGGCCATGCCCTGTCGGTTCTTTTTTTCGGGTGCGATTCGAAACTCTTCGCTGGGGTTTCGGCCCACTATAAACCGGTGTCAGTTTATTCCCCACTGGTCTCTTCGCTGGTTGGCTCCCATCCGTGGCCCACTACGTCCTTGGACAGAATGCCAACCCGAGGATGTTTGTGTGTCCCCGTCAGCTGATGAAGCATTTCTCGTCAGGCCTTGAAAACGCCGGTTATTCCCTTCGGCACCTATCCCAGGGATCGACCTGATCCTTATAGGCCCTTTAAGCCTGAAGTGGAATCCTCGTAACCGTAGGATCAGGGGCGAGACCTGACGTACGAAGGGCCCTAAAGGAAGACTGTTTCTTGCGGTTTCGTTCTCCAGGACCTTCCTCTGGGTGGGCAGCGTGCGCTGGAACGTCACCTACACCATTGATGAGGAACGAGAAACCTGCTGGCCATCCGAAATTTCCACAAGTAGGATTGCGACAAATGAATGTAGGGGGCCCGGTCACCCATTTCGAGAGGACGTCTTCACAACTTCACCACAAGGAATCTTCAGTACCTGGTCCATACGCCCCGGCTTCTGAAACCTCGCCAGGGGGCAGGAGGTCTCTATATTTCTCGTGGATAGGTGGTCTGGTGGCTTATACACTTCAGGCTGACACTTCCAGCCAGCTCGGAGAAGAACTTCAAGGCTGAATGCCCCATTCCGTCTACCCGAGCGGCTCTGACGGTCACTGTAGAAGGAACCTGTTACCCAGCACATACAGTTGCACCCTAACTTACATGATATCATCGTGGCTCCGTGGACCTACGTAGGGTACCACCAGCAAGAACTACGATCTGGCACCTGCGCTCGAGACGGAGATTCTGGAGTGGTGTCATAGTTTCCTCTTCTGGCTTTCAACGTTCTACGCCGGGCATGACGAAAGTCCGCTCAACGCCCTCGTATCTCACGTGGTCGCAAACTGGGTTGCCGACCCTGTGCCCCAGACTGAGTTCCCAAAGACATAGTTCTCGCGGGTGGTGCCTGTACGACATGTGCCCGAACAAGGTTCCACGCCATATGGCCCTCGGGGTTGGGCCTCTAGAGTCCCCACTGCCCATCCCATAGTCCCCATGGGCAGGGAACACAATCGGCACATGGACCTTCGATTAAAACGGACCTTGCCGGCCACTCGTTCAGGGGAATTCAGTCATCTGGGGTGGTTCACGGATAGATCTCTAAAATGTCCCACTTTGCGGCCACCTCCGGTCTTTCCCTCGGCTCCTCAACTGGCGTGACATGTTTTTCCAACCATAGTTTTTCGTCTGCATTATTACCCTCGCATATCGAGGTCAGTATCGTGGGTGTCCCAATTTGTCTGCGCAAATGTTTGGGGGGCCTGTGTTTCCTGAGGGGCTTAAAAGTTAAATTGGACTTTTCTTCTGCCTACCATCCCCAGACGAATGGTCAAAGTGAGAGGTGTAATCAGAAATTGGTGTTCGTATATACCTCTCCTTTTCGCGTCCGGCCGTCAGTATAACTGGGCCGAGCTGCCTTCCATGGGCGAATTCTCCTACACACCATCGGGAGCTCTGATTCTACAGCCGTTTCTCCATTCCTGGTGGTCTAACGGTCCGTCACCCACGCACGCCCGCCCCCCTCCCCTTTGGCTATGACTTCCGAGGTTTCCCGCTGTGACAACCAAGTACTGGACATTAGGACCATTTGGCGGGAGACCCGACTTGCCTTTAACCCGGGCCTCTACCCGCATGAAGACCCAGCCTCGACAAGATGAGAAGGTAGGCCCGCCTGCCCACATTTCCAGCCAGGAGATAAGTGTGCTCTCCCCTGCCAGACACGTACGCCTCAAGGTCCCCAGCTAGGGGCAATTGGGTCCACGATTTCTTGGTGCCTATTTAGTATTTCTCCGTCAGAATAAATCCAGTAGCTACACAGCTCTGCCTACCCCCTTCTCTTAGGATTCCTAACGGCCGTCCACGATCTCCCTCGCTTAGCCTCTTGGTCCTGAACCGATACTCCCAGAGGAGCCTGCTCCATCTCCAGTCTGGAATTCCTGATTTCTTGAGTGGAAGGTCATCTTAGACAAGAAGATCGTCAGGGGTAGGCGATTTATTCTGTTTGATTGGAAGGGGCCTTCGGCCCCGAAGAGAGGTCCTGGGAAACCGGAATCCAATATCCTGAACCCGGAACCTTATCCGTAAGTTTCTTCAGCCTAAAAATAGGGGGAGACCTAAGGGGGGGGGTAAAATACTGTCCACTGCCTTGCGCCGCTCCCCGGCCCTGCGGCCGTCGGGCGCATCCGTGGTCCCCCCTCCCTAGCCGTGGCTGCTTCTGCCGTGGACCTTACCTGAACCCGCGCTCCTTGGATGGCCTTCCCCGCGAGCGCCACTGGCCGGCCGAGCGCGCGGTGCCTGTTCCTAATGCGCGCAGCGCGCTCGTTCCCGGAATTTAAAGGTCCACGCCCTGATTATTGGCTAATTGCCAGGCGCTGTCCCCCTACTTAAGGTTTCGTCCCCCACTATCCACACCCTTGCTTTTTTTGTGGATCTATGTTTGCCTCCGTGCCCTATAAAAAGCTTTCCAAAAGCATACTCTCGCCTTACCGTTGTACCGACCATCCCTGCCTGTCCCCTATGACCCACAACACTGCCGCCTGCCCTGACCTTCTGCTGCCCACTGACTACGAACTCCGGAAACTACGATTCTGTACCACGCTGGCACCTCGCTGCCACCCTCGCAAGCAAGTACACTTCAGGGGGACGACTGGTATCCTCCACCCCGCAGCAGTCCATCCCTCTTTGGGCGGCGGGCTTCTGTGAAAACCGGGGGCTACTTATATTCCGTTCCCTGGCGTGCTTACAATCATCGCTGCGGTGGTCGCCAGTGGATCCACTACCCAGCCGTTTACAACTACCCTGGCAATTCATTCCCCCCCATTTCTCTAAATTGGTTGGCTCCCATCGATGGGCTCTCACTAGAAGAACGCAAATCCGAAAATGTTGGCCTCTGTCAGCGCGAGTAAAAGCACTCTTCGAGTTAAAGACTAGCTTTTGCCTCAGCACCTATAGGCTGATCCGTCCCAGATCCTAGAAACGCCTTCTCTCTAGAAGTTGAATAACGCACTTTCTGTTGTACAGGGGCGATTTTTACACAGAAGGGCCCCAAGGGCAAGAAACTCACTTGCGGTTTTTTTCTAAACCCCTTTTCGCCGGCGGAAAAAAAATTATTCCATAAAAACGGAACTTTGGCCAAAATTGGCTCTGGAAATGGCGCATTTTTCTGGAGGGACTCGACACCTTTGAAACCTTTACGGGCCACAAGAACCCCATACCTCCAAAGGGCCCCCGCGTTTGAATCCTCGCCAGGCCAGGGGTCACTCTTTTTTTCCCTTTCGCTCAAATCCCCTTCCCCGCCCAGAAGAACCAAAAGGGGATTCCCCCCCATGCTTTTACGTTTCTGGAGAAGAACCAGTGTCTCAACACACATTGCTCCGAACGCTGCCACTGCTCCGTGGTCCCGTCGTGTTTCCTCTGGCAAAACCTATGTTCGTCCGCACTCGGGGGGAAAATTCTGGATTTAGACATAGTTTCTTCTGGGCCCCCCCCCGGGTAAGGGAAATCCCCCCCCTTAATCCGCCACTACGGGGCCAACCGCTCCAGGACTTTGGGTTTGTCCCCTCCTTGCCACTGGCCCCGGGAAAAAGGTCCCACCCATAGGCCCGCGGGGCCCCTTAGCCCTCTGCCCGTTCCAGAGTCCCCATGGACACACATAGGCAGGCTTCATTACGGGCATTCCTTTTCCCCCTCAGGGGAAATTTTGTCTATTTGGGGTCACAGACCGTTTTTCAAGAAAATTTCCCACTTCTGCCACTTCCTGCCCCCTCTTCACAATTGGGGGTCATTTCTTCCCTCACATTTTCGCTTGCATGGTAAAACCCTTTCCACCTTCCGACGGGGCTTCAAATTTTTTCCCAGATTTTGGCTGCCCTGTGTTCTCATTACAAGTCAAGTTTGACTTTTCTTTTCCTAACATCCCCAACAAATGGGGGCAATGGGGAAGTAAATCAGATCTTGGGAATACCTGCGTTTTATT